>KV417556.1:0-31976 GCA_001630335.1 Athelia psychrophila | reverse complement strand
CCGATCCTAGCCTTCCCAGGCTTAAGAAGCGGTGTATATTCGGTGAAGTCGTTTATGTTGTTTGTAACGTGGCGAGTGCATCCTGTGTCGCACATCCATCTGGTGGTGTAGGCGATTATGTCACTCGTGGAATAAATAGAAGTGGTGATAGTATTGGCATCCATCGAGCTAACGAGCTCTTGGTCATCGAAGCGTATAGAATTTATTTGTGGTTGCCTGGATCCACTGCCTTTATTCCGATTATTTCCCCTAGTCTTTCCTCGTCCTCGATTTCCCCCACCCCTATTTCCAGATCCTGAGCCAGAAGCTTGTGGGCGCTTTCCACCTTCCCAATGGTTCTCTGTGGTGTGGCTGCCTTCAGGGCGGCTGCAGCCTTCACGAGTACACTTAAGTGTAAGGGGTTTGGTGTTGGAAATGTGATTGATGCTTGCATCAGCGCCTGCTCTGTTGGATCTGCGATGGGTCTCTTCTTCCTCAATCTTTGCGATGATGTCGAAAGGATCGAGTTCTTTCATATTGGTGCGCATGGATAAAATGGTGGTACCGAGTATCTGGTACGATTGTGGAAGAGAGTTGAGGATAATGAGTGAGAACCACATGTCTGAGACATCGATTCCGGAGGTAGTGACTTTGTGTCTGAGGTTCTCCATTTGTGCGATCTGGGTGCGAATGGGCTTGGAGCCGTCGCATCTATAATTAAATAGACTCTGGAAGGACGAGAAACCAGACACAAGTCCGACTTTTCCGTATTTCTCCTTGAGTTTGTCCCAGATAATATGAGCACGGGTTTCTCCTTCGAGAAGATGGTGATAGGAAGCGTCCAGGGACATGTGAATGTATCCAAGGGCCTTCATATTCTTCTCATCGTATTTGGCCTGGAGGGCCAGTGAAGCTGTCTTGGTGACAAGTTTGGCATCTGCGCTTCCAGTTCCGAGGTCCAGTTTAGGACGAGGAGTTCGGATTGGAAGAGTTGGAATCAGTTGTTCATCGGTGGGGAGGTATTTGCCTTTCCCATCGGAATCCAATGTGATTTTGCCAGATGTGGTGTCCACTTCGAAGTCTTCTTCGTAGGGTTTGACACCTACTACGATGTCGGTGACTTGGTAGAAGGAGAATATACCGATCATGGAGGTTGACCAGGTGGAATAGTTTTTGCCATTGAAAGTGGGCATAGAGTGCTTCGGGTCTGTTCGAGACATACTTCGTAATTTAGAAGTGAAGCGATATATCAGAGTGCGAAGATAGAAGATTGAGTAGTTGAAACGTGACTTCGTAAGGAGGGAATTTTAAACCAGCAATCGAGATCGTAAGAGGTGCGAAAGTGGATTCCGAGAGACAATCAAGAGATGGATAGTTATCAAAAGGACGAAGTGGAAATGAAGAGAGTATAAGTGGGAATTTTGGAACTTCGTTCTGGATGATAAGAGAGATTGTATCCCAAGAAGGGTCGTAAGGGTCGTCGTTAATGTAGTCAGCTAATGTGTTGGATTCGATCCAAATAGTCAGGAACTTGTCTGACTTGTGTACTGACTCCAGATTCAAACTTCTGTACTGTCCTGGCGCCTTTGGGCGTCTTGCAAGAGGACGGTTTGATAACTCGGGATGAAGATGAAGCGATAGTGACTTGGGAGGAAACAAATTGAATCAGCAACCCGTTGGATTTCGAGGCGAAGGTCGAGAAGATCGGTGTATAGAGTAAAGTATTGTCTTTGGATGTCGTGGTTGAAAATGCGAGCTTCGATGATGCGATGGATAGAGTGGGTGCACTCGATTTCGTATCGAACGAGACAAGTGTGTCGCTGGTGATTTTCCAGGGCTTTTTTGACAGTCCAATCTTCCGATGCTGCAGCTTCTGGGAAACTGAGGGTTTCGAGAGGGCTAGCTCCGTCGAGATGCCTGTCAGAATAGAAGTATCTCTCGACTCTCTGGGACTCTCTGTTTACTACCCAAGCAGTCAAGGTTGACGTAGGATGAAGAGGAGGTCGTTGAAGAGGAGCTCCTCCTGTGCGTATAGCAAGACGTGTGTCGACGTGATCTGGGGAGAGAGAGCGAAGAGTGGGACGAGGGACTCTGACGATAGGGCGAGGAGTAGGCGATCGATCGAAGATAGAAGGGTGATCCTCGATTGTTTGGATGGAGGGATCACGATCTAGGATGACAATGCTAGGTTCTCTGAAACGAGGTAGTGCTGGAGGAGGGTTTGGATGGACGATTGGATTTTCCTGGGCCTGGTAAGGTGGCGCAGGAGGAGGAGTTACTAAGTCCTCGACGTCTTGTTCTTCCTGTCTCCTTCTATTCCTGCGGTTCCTGTGACGAGGACGACGTGGGCGCTGCTGATGAGCAGGTCTAACTGGGTGCACGTTACGAAGAGGGGTAGGAGGAATGTGCTGAGGAATGCGGCTGGTGTGGCGAAGCTCGAACTCGTGGGCTCCAGGACCGATAGGTCCGATCTGGAAGATCCTCTGGATCAAACCTGGACGGAGTCTCGTGGCTGTGGTGATCGGAAGGAAATAGAGTAGAGCCGAGGATATTGCGGCGATCTTGATTACTGATAGCATTTCGATGATAAGGATGTTGGTTTAAAAGGATAGTGGGTGTTCATTCTGACCTCAACTGATTGTGATGTTGAGTATGATCTGCAAGATCGGAGAGTTTGCTTCGAGAGTCAATCGAGGAGGGACTTGTAAGATCGATGGTGGGATCCACCAAGCAAGGTACGAGGTTTTGGAAGGTGGTAATAGCAGATCAAGTGGTAGAGAGGTTCAGATAACGATCACAGACTAGTCAAGCAAGTTAGAGGAGCTCGGGGCTCATAACCTGTTGAAGAGGAGCTTGTAGGTTGGATATAGCGAGGAAGTCTAAGCTGATTGACCTCTGCGTAGGGAGAGCTGCCAGTGTTTATTCTGATAAGGATTGTAGGTAGATTACATCTTGTATATATACAAAGGGAACGATGATGTGATCATGAGTGATCGTAGTGGTAATGAAGGTGTGATAATGGTAAGGGTACTGCGGATAAGTAATACAGTAGTTGAGCAGTACAGTCCATATGTAGAGTATTTAGTCCAGGTAGGGACGGCTCATTGTACCGTGATATAGACGAACAAATGAGGTGATAGCACGTACTTCAACACGATTAGCAGGAGACGCACAAGCTGGGGGTGGTTTCCGAACAGGCGAGTCTCATCTAGAACGGTTTGATAACTATAATGAGTATAATAGGCACTTTTGACGTGCAAACGAGTGCTGAACTTGGTTGATTGCACATCTTCGCCCGCTCCCGTTCCCGCTGACTCAACCTCAAGGCCCCAAATGATTCAATGTCTCCCCAAAGCTCTCATTTCGCAAAAATGGCTGTACATGACGTCTCCATTTGTCTCCCGCCCTCCACGATCAAAACCATGTGCAGGCACATTTATTTCCTGCACCCACAAACATCCCCTCGTCTCGCCAGTTCATGTGACAGTTCGCCGGCTCCTGCACACCCGCTGCATGTGCAGAGGACCTTCATATACCACTTATTCCCCAACCCCGGGCCCGTCTCCTACAGTGAAGAATATGTGCACAACACTTGTTCTTTGCTAAGTGGGGTAATGTGCCAGTGAGGTTCGATGTATCTGGAAGCTTAAAGTGTTCTTCCTATCGCTTCTCTGAAATATTGTTTGTGGACAGCTTGGGCCCGGCAACTTGTTCGAGACATGATCGCGGTGAGCCCTGCGGGAATTGGCCCCTGTTTCTACAGAAATTATCGTGAAAAACATCGTGAAGGGAGACAATGTTCCCGACCCAATGTTTCCGTACGAAAAAATCGTAGATTTGGGCCAATATTGGCTACATCTCGGGCGAAAACATTGTAAGCAAACATTGTCTCTCTGTTTAACTTTCAAATGTTTTTCACCATATTTTCTACGGAACAACAGTGATCGCCCGGATCGGAAGGCGGAAGTCGCGTGAGCCGTTCCGAGTGTCAGACGAATGTTACATGTACGATAACAGTGTACATGACCTCGAGCTCTCTTCAGCTTGTCATGTGCATATTATTGTATATCTTGCCGATGATGTTCGTGACCTCTGAGTTACTTCAAACCAAGAGGAACTCGCATCATATCTCCTCAATCCGTCAAGATATATCCTCCACAGCCGCTGTTCATGATACAAGCCCATTACATAGCTCCACGTCCTTGTGAGCGTGCTGCTCCTAAAGACCATCCGGCATCATGATGTTAAGCATTGTAATTGATTCAATACACAAGGTGTAAAATACCCAAAGGCAAGTCCGCGCGTCTACTTAGGATAAGTGTCACAGATTCTAACTAAAAGTATGTGACTACTTTTATCCATAGACGCATGATTGCTGCGGTTGGACTCACAATAGCTTGGCCAAGTCAATACACTATTCTGAGCGCATCCATGTCACACAAGTCAACCCATTACAAGACGGTACTGCACGATGACTCGGTTAGTGTTCACCCATTCTTGTATGTCTCTACATCGATTTATCATGATAACGGGCAGGCCTAGATGCTCTGCTATCTTGTGGAACACTTGATATAGCTGATCTCACATCCTCCAGTTTGTGATGTTGGTTTGGTCCTGACATGGACAATTATTGAAGTCGGCCTCGGCCCGGCACCTATCCATGCATGACACCTAAATTAGGTAGCGTCGCTGCTGCACCCCGATCTGTTTATGCTTACAGTTCTACCTCTTACCCTCATCGTCAACCTCCTCAAACCTCATCGATATCTATTCTTCAAATCGAGAATTCATACCAGGCTTAGAATGATAGTGCAATTTGCTCAATTCTCGTCGCTCGTGCAACCTTCATTCTGGCACGAGCTGACAAACCTCAAGATTGACGTGCTTCGCTTGTCCGATGAGGTGGTACCGATATCAGCATCTTATAGTGGAGGGAGGTCTGTGAAGGATCGTGAAACAGGACAAGAGATCGCGCTAGGAACAAATCTGACTATCGGATCCGAGTCCTTCGAGAAAGGCACACAGTGAGTGGCAGTAATGTCACGATACCTCCAAGCGCGTCCCTAACCTTCATTCTGTAGATCAAGTCCCCACTACGTTGGAGCTTCTGGTTCTCTCAAGAACTTCAACACGATCGAAGACTTCAAATCAGCCGACAAGGCCGCGCTCTTCAATCAGATCTCTGACCAGGTTCGTGGGCATACCAAATGACCATTCTAACGCTAACTGTTCCACAGATATGGGAAGGCATTATCACAAAGAAAGACACGTCTCTTCTCAACCATTTCTTTCTCATCACGTATGCCGATCTCAAGAAATACAAGTACTACTACTGGTTCGCCTTCCCCGCCTTCGTCGCCAAGCCTGCATGGGAGATTGGGGATCCTGGATTTGAGGCTGCCGATGCTGCTCTGGGGGCTGAGACGGTATGCAACTCTTTCTTACAACTATGACATTCGACTGATGGGCGAGTCGAACAGCTACGCGAGATCCATGGCAAGCTGCAAGTACAATCGCGACCCTTTTTCCTAGTTCGCCCTGCAGGAAACTCAGTAGAGATTGCATCTGTAGAGGAGCATGACCAGTTCTTCGCCAATGTCCCAACGGAATCCGTACGTCGCAGCCGCACGACCTCATTTCTACTTCCGCGCTGATCATTCCGTCTAGCGCACGATAGGTTTCGTGGACCCTTCCGGCATTCCCAACAACCCAGGGTGGCCACTTCGGAATCTCCTCGTCTACCTTCGCGTCCACCACCCATCCGCCAGCTACCGCGTTCTCTGCTGGCGGGATACCGAGCTTCCATCGAGCGCTGGTACATGGAAGAGTCGATTTGGAGTTCTCACTACGGCTGCTTCCAAGGAGGTAGACGCTAAAGTGAAGCCTACTGCCGTGGGCTGGGAGAAGAATGTAGTCGGGAAACTGGGCGCTCGAGTTGCCGACTTGGCGCCGATGATGGATCCGATACGGTGAGCTCAACTCTTTCGTTCGATTCTACGCCTCTTGCAGATAACTTACCGCCTTTGGCGCTCACGATAGGCTGGCGAACCAAGCTGTCGACCTCAATCTGAAGCTTATGCGCTGGCGTATCCTTCCTGCGTTAGATCTCGACAAGGTAGCCTCTACGAAAGTTCTCCTTCTTGGTGCTGGGACGCTTGGATGCTACGTTGCCCGCACTCTGATGGTTAGTAGTGCCGTTATGTTGTGTCGCCCCGCAACTAATCGCGAATGTCTCTTTAGGGCTGGGGGGTTCGGAACATTACATTCGTCGACTCAGCACGCGTATCGTTCTCGAATCCTGTTCGTCAGCCGCTGTTCGAGTTCGAAGACTGCTTGAACGGTGGGAAGCCGAAGGCAGCATGTGCGGCAGATGCATTGAAGAAGATCTTCCCCGGCATCGTACGTCTTTCCGGGATCGCCGTTGCACTCAGATACTAATGTATCGCCTTTCTCAGAACGCCACGGGTCTCGATCTCTCCATTCCCATGCCCGGACATCCCATCCCACCCGCCTCAGTCGAGCAGACGAAGAAAGATGTGGAGACGCTCGAGAAGCTTTTTGACGACCACGACGCCATATTTTTGCTCATGGACTCTAGAGAAAGCCGATGGCTACCGACTGTTTTGGGCGCGGCCAAGGGGAAGGTGCGCATCGTTCGAAATGTTATCTTTCATTCTTTGACCAACGAAATAGATCGTGATGAACGCCGCTCTCGGATTTGATACATTCCTGGTAATGCGACATGGGGCCCGCGCTTCTACCTCAACAGGCACCCGGCTAGGGTGTTACTATTGTAATGATATCGTGGCACCTGCAGACGTAGGTCATATCCGTACTACCGCTTTGAATTATGTTGAACTTCCTGTCTCTAGTCGTTGACGGACCGCACTCTGGATCAGATGTGTACTGTAACTAGACCGGGGATAGCAAGCATCGCCGCTTCGACATCGGTTGAGTTGCTCGTTTCACTCCTCCAACATCCCGATGGGTAAGTGTACATCTTCCTTATTCGCAATGAAAAGAAATTGACGATGTTACAGCGTGCATGCTCCTCCTCCGCCACCGCAGACTGGCAGTGACCTCGCGGATCCCAGTACATCCGGAAGCGTGTTGGGTCTGGTGCCGCACCAGATCCGCGGATTCCTCGCACAGTTCAGAAACATGCCTATCATAGGGGCTGCATATGACCGATGCACGGGATGCAGCGAGACGGTAAGCCTAGCCTTGCCCCTTATTAACTCCCGCGTTCTCAATCCTATCGCGTAGGTCCTCAAAGCGTATGAGACCGAAGGCTTCAGCATGATGTTGCAAGCCTTCAACGAGCCAGGCTACCTCGAGAAATTGACGGGTCTAGATCAGTTGTACGCCGAGGGTGACGCGGCGCTGGAGAATGTGGACTGGGATGATGATGAAGGCGACTTGTGAGATAAGGGAGATTGCCGTGTCTTCTTCTTTATGCACGGGTGGGAGTTATGTCGTAGTGCTGCCCCCATCTTGCGCTCGGTTTGGCCAGTGCCACACGATGTGTTTTAGATTTCCGAGATCGCGCTACAGTATGACAGCTTAAGGAATTGTAGCATTATTTGTCTTAGGATAGTTTTCGGTACTACAAATATGGATCATACCGACTCATTGTACATTTGGGGCTTTCAGAACCCCCGGACAGAATTTGTTGGACAAGGTTGCAGAAATTTGTAAACATGTACTTACATGAATGTAAAAGTGACAATGTAAGTGGAGAATATGTACATAAAGCGAGATTAGTATTCCTTATGGCCTCCTTTGCCGCAGTGCCCCAACCCCCGATTCTTCATGCTCCGCAACTCAGTCTCGGAAGCAATATCCCGGCTTTTAGGATATAATCGACCGTAGGTTCAGTCACGCATATGCATCACGGATTACCGTGAACTGAACATTGAGCTTGATCATTTTGGTTGTAGGGCAGCTCAGGTTTTAGGCCATATAGGACAGTCGGGATCCCATAGCTGGCCAGAAGAACAGTCACCCAGATGCGCCACAGGGCTGACGGCAGTACCGTAGTCAGATTTCCGTCTGGTTGGCAGGGTAAGTTAGCGACGAACAGCGCTGGCGTGTAGTTGCTGATGAAAGAGGCACAAGGAGGCAATGAATATTTAAGTTTTCTCTCCGATTGGAGGGCCATGAGCTCCAGGGCTCATGTAGGTGCTTGTAGGTGTGAGCATTTCAGGCGTGCGTCACCACAGTGGATTGTAGATCGTCTTGTAGATCTTTTCTCGCTTGAATTCGACGCTGATTTCGAGGGGTCGAGACATAATGGAACGGTATTGACTGTTGTGGCTCTAAACTCCGAGGCCATGTTGAGGCCATGATAGATTTTGGGAGGCTCGGATTCAGAGGTCGTTGTTGGCTCAAATTTTTCTGTCAGATATCACGCGGGATTTTGAAGGGTAGGATAAAACAGCATGTACAAAGTTATATGTAGCTATAGGTGGCAAATTTAGCAAGTCACGTACCTCTACAGACTCACGGGTACTTACGTCATAACCTTATCCTGTGGCACACGACGATCGGAGTTTGAATACATAATTGGTTTTCTGCCACAGCGATCGACCGCGCGATATACATAAACGAGAGCAGGCATGGCAATTTTCTCCGTCACCACTTGCTTTATTCCACTCGCTTTGTGCCATCTTGATCCATTACCATCTCGTCTTCATCCTCAAACTCTGCTCCAAGAAGGACCCGCCCCCCGCCGAGTGACGAATCGATGTCAAAATCCCCGCTGGTACATGACCCGAGGAGGCGTGTTCTGCCCGCCAAATCGGAGCTCATTTCCCCCGTCCCCCCTGCTGCTTCAACTTCATTTTTACAGTGTCTCTCGCCCATAGATCACCGTCAGTCTCGGCCACGAGACCTCCAGAAGCACCCGCGATTCTGGGATGCCACTGGGGATCTTATCCTCCAAATCCAGAACACGCTGTTTCGCGTTCACGGCTCGCGCCTAGCGCGCCATTCGCGACTGTTTGTTGGGGCGAGCAGCGCGTCAGGCCAGAAACAAGTAGACATGGATGGATCTTCGTTGCCAGTTCTAGCGCTCGTAGCTCCTAGCGATTTCGAAGTGTTGTTAGATGCAATGGAGAATGCCGTGTACGTTCCGGCCCCTACTGGCCCCTCGCCTGTGTTGCTGACCTTTGGCCCGTGCAATAGTACATATCATAAAGAAACACCGTCCTTCCAATACATCGCCGCTCTGCTTCGCGTCTCTACTATCCTCCAGTTCACGGAATTTCGGCAGTTTGCAATCCATATCTTAGAGCAGGCTTGGCCGAGCTCTCTAGCAGCGTTCAGTGTGAATATACCATGGCCTGAGCATGCAGCTGCGACACTATCACTTGCCAAGGACTGCAGTGTCCCGGGGGTAGTCAAAAGAGCCAGTTATACCCTTCTGATGACCCTCGGTTTCTCCTGCGTGCGCGCCCGTCTTCTGATCTCCTTCCAAGCCTTACTCACGTAAAGTATAGAACCCGGCAGATCTGGAGATACTTTCTAAAGAAGATATCATGGTGCTCTGTCGAGCGCGAGAATACCTGTCACGAGCGTGGCTGCTAGCCGCCGTCGTTCCTGACAACAGCCCTTGCCAGCACCCTGGCTCACCTCTCAACAGTCCCCCAACCCCGGGACATCTCCACTCACACCAATTCAGCCCCCCTTCTCCCACCCCGCAGTGCCCCGGCGTTCAAAGACTCCAATTGCTCAACCCAGTCGGCCTGGCAGACTTCGCGCACAACCCGATCCCCGGCCTGGTGCTCGTTGCCGCTGTAGCGTTGCGGCTCAAGGAGCAAGGTGTGCTGTGCTCGTGGTGCTATGACCGAAAATGGCAAGAGGTGATGGGCAAGAGGGAAGAGATATGGGTGGGCTTAGATCAAGTTTTGGGGCTCATCCCGTGATACCTCTCCTCTGCGCTGCTCGCTTGTGAACTGTTTTTACCTTTCCGTTTCGTCTGTATCACTATCATGTATCTTTTCCTTCCTCGTCTGTCTAGTATGCTCCCGTTTTATTATACCTAGTAAGTAATTATTTCATACGGTCTTCTTCCCCCCGCATTTTACCCTACAACCATGCTATCGTATCCTACAACATGTCATTGAAATCCTGCTCTATAGTTCCTTCCCTTCACTTTCTGTGTCACCTGTAGCCCTTCGTCCTCATATTCCTCGAGTGTCCTGTTCTAGAGTTGTGCTGTAGACGATGACGCTCGATTGATCTCGCGGCGGCTAAGCCTCATGTCCTTTGCGCGAGATCGCGCTCCAAAGCCTCTACCCAAGGCATGCTCCGATGCCGCTTTTTAGCCGGTTGGTCTTGCCGCCACCGCTCGACAACGTGCATCAACGCACCCAACGCCTCCCGATGTGCCCACCGCCCCGTGCCACCCTCAATTCTAGCCAGCCAATTTTCCTCCTGCTCCGCGAAACACTGATCGAGGGGCTGCTCGCGGGTGTAGAAAACAAATTGGTTCTGCCGCCGGTGCGCCTTCCTCGTCAATTTGCCCAACATGTTATCCCAGTCGCAGTGCGATGCGGACATCCATTTTTCTTCTGACCATGGATTTGCCTGCATCTGGATCGTGAGATCGCCGCCGTAGAACTGCTTCCAGAATGCTTGTTTGCGCGTGGGTTTCATCAGCTTGAAGTTTGTGGCTCGGATGATGGGGAGGCAGATGTGGGTGAGATGGGGCGCCACTTTTGTGACTTGAGCCATTATCTCTTCTGGGTGGCACGAACATGACAATCCGAGCAGATCGAGCATTCGCAGGGAGGAGAGAGGCTGTAATGTGTCCATCACCTGTGCTATAGTGTGTCTCTGCCTCGTGGAAGCGTAATTCAGAGTCAACTCCGTTAGGCATGGCAACGGTGGAATTTTGGGATCGTGGGTGGCGAAATCGACCGAAATCGAGAGGCTGCTGAGAGTTGGCGCGATTGCGAGGAGGATTGTGTGGAGGACGGCGTGCATGAGACCCTCGATAGATTGGGATGGGTCGATTGCGAGTGCCCTCTGCACGATATCCCTTTTGAGCGCCTTTGCGCGCGCAGCTTTCTCTTTGCAGGCCTGCTGAGAGATCGCCCTGATGAAATATGAGAGAGCTGGTGCCCTGGTTGGGATCGATGGGCGCGGTTCGGGATGTGGCTGATATACGTAGGGATGTTGGTCTGTGACGTAGAGATGATAGACCCGCATGCGACTGCGGGGATGTTTTCCCAATATCTGCGCAAATTGGAGTGCCGCTGGAAGACCCTTGAGTGCGACAGTGTAGTATCGCGAGCGCTGGCTAGCGTCATGAAATGCTTTGGAGACCAAAGATAGCGAAGCGCCGGTGTGGCCCCCATCGGTGCAAGAGAACGCAATTATGCGTTCCCATACTTCCACGGGGATGCGATCCATGCGATGTCGATGGGTGCGTTGAGGGAAGGGGGCTAAGACGACGTGAGCTGAGAATCAGATGTCTCGGACTGATGTATGGGCGTCTCACAGTGGGCGCCTCACAGCCTCAGGCTCACCGCTACAGCAAGCTGCATACAGCCTTCATTCACGCCCAATTACCGCCCAGGCTCAGCATCGCTTGGTATGCACGTGCTAAGTATCCTCGCTGCAATATTAATGCGCACACAATGTTGCAGACTGTAGATCTACATCATAAACAAATTATAAATCAGCGCTTCAGAGATCGGCTACGACTCGGCGAGCCAGCCACGACTTGGGGACTTGATTAGATCAGTGTACGTGGGCGGCGCGAGGTCCGTGCAGTGTGTTGTTGTGCGTGTTATCTACCGCTGAGAGAGGTTAAATGAACTGGATGACAAAGGCAGTAAACTGCTGTTCGAGACCGCGAGGTTCAAAAACCGTGGTGGCGCGTGGTGGCGCGAAGCTTAAGCTTCGAGATCGCCACGTGCGAGAATGTCCGCTGATCCGTTCAGGGTCCTGCTCATCCAGTCGTTGTCTTTTCACAGAATCACCACTTGTTTTGAAGTTCCTCGACGATACACCCTCGAAATCTCTGTCGTTAACTTATCTCAATGCCTGCATGGACCGACCTGAGCCAAGCAAGCGGATTCTCGTTGCTTGCAGATACGGTCAGCGAAACAAGCGTACTTGCAGTCAATTATTCGCGCTCACAAACATATCTCTTAGTACCATACGATCAATGGCTTATAACCCATTTGGACACGTCTTGGACTATCAAACAGGCGAAAGATTGGATCCTATCCAGATGCAATATTTCCCATGCGTTTGATCTACCGAGGCCTCGCCCAGCGTCCCCGATAACATTCGCAAGCGCGTTCCAGGGCGCAAGAAGCAGCGGCGGTACCAGCAACGGGGACGACGACATGTATGGTGATTTCGAGGACGGACCCGGAAGTGGCGAAGGAAGCTACCTGGAGGATGGAGATAGCATGAGCGAAGGAACGAGCACCTACGACCTTCGACTGCCAGCACGCAGCAAGAGCTTCGTCGATCGCTGGCAAAGCCATCCCCAACGCACGTCCGATCCATCTTCCGCTGCCATGTCCACCGGCAACAGGATCTCCCAATCATCGCAGTACACTCTCTTGTCATTTTCGAACGCGCATATTTTCGAAGACAGCTTCGTACTGTCGAGTTATTCATTGCGGCCCTACGAGCTACTGGAACTCCACCCTGCTCGTTGTATCATCCAACTACCTCGTGATGCTGTTTCATTATATGTGCAGCCCTACTTTGAAGCGCGGGTTGATGCCTTGCGCAACATGACCAAGGACAAAGCTGAAGGTTTTTTAGGAAGGGTGAACTTGGGTAGCTCTAGCAAGAGAAACGCGTTGGGTATCAAGATTGGGAGTCAGAAGGGTGTACTCTATGGCAGCGAGCCTGGGGTCTCGACCGACTACACGAGGCAACAACGGAGCTGGGAGGAGGAGCAAGTAAAAGAGAAAAATGACAAGCACGAGCGCGCCCACGCCAAGAAAGGTCAAGACAATGGACAAAAGAAGCGGAAGATGGAATGGAAGCAGCGTTGGATTGTGATTCATGAAGGCAAAGTTCGCCTTTCCCAGCATCGCGCGGTGTGTTTCTTCGTCCTCGACAGTGGAACACTGATATTTATGATCGTCAAACTACTTTAGGATGCGAGCAATACCCGCACTTTCTCTCTTGACTCCATCATTGCCATCCGCGGTGCTGAACACCTCCCCAAGCCGTACGCCAACATGGCTTCCAGTCAACATATCATCTGTGTCAAATTCCGCCAGGAAGGGGTGACTCCGGCAGTGAAGGCGATACCATCACCTCTCATACCTACGCCCGACAAGGACGCGTTGAGTGCAAGTATGCCGTCAACTCGGCAACCCTCACCCGCTCCCCGAATACGGGAATCATATCATCACTATCGACCCCTCCCTATTGACGAGCATAACCCTCTGAACGAGCCGCCACAACAACAGCAACATCGCGGAGTACAAACATTGACATCTCCGCCTTCTTCATTCATTGACTCCACTCTATCTCCATCAAGATCAAACGCAAGTATTTCATTATCTGGGAGCTTATCTGGGAGCGTCAAATCAAGACATACCTCTAATTCGAGCATACAAGAGCTAGACGCTAGCATGGGCACGGCCACGGGCATGGCCACTGGGATCTGGGGAATGACAGGACATATGGACACGAACAGGTCATTTAGTGTTGGTACTCCTACCAGTGTTTCCAGCGCTTCCACCAGTCGGAGCGTAAGCGTCGGTACAGGCCCCAGAGAACGCGGCGAGGCGGAAGAAGAATGGAACAAGATTGAGAAAGAGAAAGAAAAGGCAGATGAAGTCGGTGAATGGATTGTTTTGGATATATGTGATGATGGGGGTACGTTCAACATCACACACCCTTGCTATCTTGACGCTAAACGCACTCTTGTATAGCTTATACGGCACTGCTACGCATACTCCACCGACATACTCCTCGTCCCATCTCGTCTACGTTCCTTCCCAAGACCACCACGCCATCTGCCAATATATCAAGTCCTAGCTCTGTTAAGCTCATTAACACAACCTCCCCAAAACAGTCCGTGCATTTTCCTGGAACGCCAAGCTCTCCTATCGCTTTTACCTCCCCATTTGGCTCAGGATCTCCACCCTCGTCTGCTCAAGATGCCCCGTGGAACGTCCCGGTCGCATACAGCTCTGGTACATCTGGCGGGGACTACTTATTCGGGACGGGCTATCTAGCGCCATCGGGTGCTCAGCAGTATCCTGAGTGGCGCACTCGGCTCGTTGGTCGAGCGCGCAAAGTTGGAGTGGGCGATATAGGGGTGGCGAAGGAGTGGGTGATGTGGGGCAAAGACGTCGAAGAGCTCGCTGAAGTCAACGACAAGGAGGACACCGAGACTGAGGACAATGCCTTTGTAGGAAGAAAACGCCGGGATACCATCGGCACACTCGCCAGCGTGGCTAACGATGGGACTATTGGACTCGCGATATCTTCCCCTCCGCCTTCCCCGGCGCCCAGCACACATCGAAGAGATGACACCGACGAGGACGAGGACGAGACGCTCAGCGATTATGAGTGGGAGGGGTGGATGCGGGATCTGGACCGCCAGTTCGAGGTCGAGGAAGAGGCCCGGAGACGCAAGCTGAAACCCCGTAGGGATCCCAGTATCTTATCCAGCCGCTCATCCAGCGATTCCCTACACTACAGGCCGCGAGCGCTCACACTCTCAACGGCTCCTACGTCTCCGCTGCCTTCGTCTTCATTTCTTTCCCCCGACACGGGTTACCCATCGCACCCTCCGGGCAGCCCCATTGGCTTATCCGCATCCCCCACTCGCCGACGGTCCTCCACCGTAACAGCGGCTTCTTCAGGCTCGCGGCTTCTTCGCAAGAAGGAGAAGGGAAAAGAGAGGGAGAGGGAGCTTCCTCCTCCTTTACCCAATCTACCGGTCAACCTTGTTCAAGCAACGAGTCCTGACAAGCCAAAGCTCCACTTAGCCGTTTCCGATATCGGACATTCATTGGGTCCGCTATCTGCACTACTCAAGGCCGATCAAGATGATATTTCAGAGCTGCCTGCCAGTGATCCACATCCTCGACGCACGGCACTCTTGCGACACGTTCGCTCTGCGTCGAACCTTCAGCGCAGCTTACGAGGCGAAAAGGATCGTAATATTCTGCGAGATCAAGAAGGCCTTTCTGCCTCTACGTCCAACATTGCCGGTGAAATTTCTGAATCCTCTGTGGCGACCGTAGCTCCAACAGAGAGGAAAGGGGGACTTCGTGGAAGGCTTGTACGCGGGCTGGATTCAGCGCTGGATTTTGTTACTACATAGGTTCTGCCCCTCTTTAGTGCCGGGTGTAATGTTGCTTCACATATTGGGTGTAACTGTAAATATAATTGTATTGTATAACGCATCATGTGCACGAGATCTTGGGATGTTCAGTTGTTACATGTTAGTGGCGTTGAACAGGTTTCTTCAAGTCAATAAGATTATCATTGCAGAACAAATAATAAGGGTCTTGCATATACAAAGCTACCGACTAAGAAAACTATTTGTATTAGGCTATGTCACACCGTCCCACAACCGAGTATATGGTCGATAACATCGACTACAACCCAGCTGCCGCCCGAGCCTATGCGCAGCTTGAACAGCTTATCCAGAAGATTTCCGCCTCGACCGAATGTCCAATTGGAGAGGTAGATATCACTATTCGAAAACATCTTAGCATCGCAGCAATACCTGTCAGCAAAGTTCAAACCCACTCCGGCATTGCAAGACAGGCGTGCCGTCGACCTTGGGTTCCTCGCACTTCGGATACTAATCTCCTGCGAAAAACACTTGCAACAGTCCGGTCATCTGGAAGCGTGCATCTTAAATGCATGGCCAGGCATATGGCTCTGGATACAGTTTCTCATCAACGAATGCTACCAGACAGCGAAGTACGGGCTCGAAGGACAAGGAACCGCTATGATCACGATCCCTATCACCTTGGCCACCCTGCTCCATTCACATACCCTTGGAAATTCCGTAGCGTTCACACCAGGCGTCATTGCCCTGTTGGCACGACATTGGATGATCGAGGGCAGCAATCCTACCATCAATCGCTTGATGATGGGCGGTGCTCCGTGGACTCAAGCGATGTGCGCCCTTTTCACCATTAGGGATTGGCCCTCCAACTGTATAGGCGAAATCACTGCCAGTGCGCTAGGGGGTGCACAAGCCGTCGGTATACACGCAATCCGGCAACTAAAACCACCGCTAGCAGAGGAGCCACCGATTCTTGCGTGGATTTATGACCATATCATGATCATCGCGGCTCTGGTATGCTCCACAGACACAAAGCTCCTACTCAGTATGCTCGATCAGGGAATCATTCCCATGACAGTGAATATGCTCTTGCGGCTCGCAAGACATTCCACAAGTACGCAAGCTGATGAGGAGAAAGCTGTCCAGTGTGTATTCATGGGGTTTTCAACGCTTAAAGCCGTGTTGATGGCTCCCAATGGACCTTTGTATGTGACGCAGGCACTCGATGCAGGTGTTATTGCTGCAGTTCTGAAGTCCGCTCCTCGAGTCGCACAGCTACGCCAGCCTCATGAGACTGAGCATTGCACGGCGCTTCTCTCCAACACACTGTGTCAGTTCCTGGTGCATAGATCCGTCGTTCGCTCTGCAGCCAGGGCACTCAAGAGAGCACATCGTTTGCATGCCAATGGCGCCCAGGGCGGTCCCATTTGGGATTCATGGATGACATTCAAGAGCCTCGCACAGGAGCGGATAGCTGTGGACGAGACGCACCATGCAGAGGAGGCTCAGTCGCGGCACATCCAGAAGTGCGGCCGTACCCTGGTACGAATTTTTGTGCGCTTGAGTCTGCCCTGAGATCCTGATGTGTATCTAGTGTGATACGGTCATGGACGATCTACAGTGCTGCAGTGGATGCTTATCGATATCTTACTGTAGTAGTGCTTGTCAAAGGTTGGATTGGCCGGCACACAAGTCAACATGCAAAGACCTTCAGCGACGACATCTCGGTCAGTCAAAATAATCGGCCACAGATTTAATATCGCCAGCTGATATATGATCTGTTTTGCACCGCAGATGGAATCCCGATATCAGATACTCGCAAGCAAAAGCAATTCTTGAACAAAATCATCAACCACGACGCCTGGGAGAATTCTCAGCTCTTGAACACACTCCTAAATCAATCACTATCCAGGTTCTCGCTCTCGGCAGTTGTCTTCAACTTCGACTACACCAAGGTACCCGTAGAAATCGCGGTCTTATCTATAGAAGAGATCGAGACACTCGGAGGGGATTTCGACTGGAGAGCGCTGGCCAACGACGCTGCCTCAAGGAGTGATGCATCCATGGTGGCCAGGGTAGAGATCCAACGAGGGTTTACGGTTACGACTGGGTCACAGTTGATTGCCGCATTGAGATAATTGAGTTGTCAATGATTGTTATAAATTATTACATCAGCTTTATTTTCGTCCGCCACTGGTGCTGGATAGCAGACACACAGTTGTAGATACATATTACAAAAATCGTTGAAGCGGTTGCCGTACCTGCAGGCGGACGGGTAGCGGAGGTAAGAGTGTGACAAACCAATCCTCAACATCACCCTCCCACTGCTCCAAACCTGAGCCTGCAGTCGTGGACATGTGCAACCTCTGCACAATAGAAGCCACCACAGCGCGTAGCTCCATAATCGCCAAGTTCTTCCCGACACAATTCTGCGGTCCAAATGAGAACGGGATGAACGCCTCAGGGTTGTGCTTCATGTCGCCCGGCCGGCAGTCAACAAGCCATCTTTCGGGGAGGAAGGAATCGGGATGGGAGAAGTTGCGCAGGTCGCGATGGATGGAGAATGTGTGGATGAGGATACTGGTCCCTTCAGGAACGAAGCTGCCTCGAATTAGGACGGTAAGTCTCAAGTCAAGTGTGGTAACTGCTCACCGAGATCCAATCATTTTGCCTCCAGAGCCACGGGGAACTTGTCTCTGCGAGCCGCTCATGACAGCTGGATACAATCTAAGGGCCTCGTTTCTGGATCGCTTCTATTCAGACCGAAGTGCGTTTAATGACGAGGAGGAGGAGAAACGCACATGCAGGCATTCAAGTATTCCATTCCGGCGAGTATCCCGAAATCTACTGGCTCCTCATCCCTAGCGAAATGGCTATCGATTTCCGCGCGGAGTTTGCTCAGTTTCTCTGCGTTTTTAAGGAGATAGTAGAAGAGGGCGGTCAACGTAGTCGCGGTGATGTCTGAACCAGCTATGACCGCCAGAATGCCCTCGGATGCTACAGCTTCCAAAGGGGGGCGCTCTGACTCGAGTCCGTCCTCGTTGATCTGCGTGAGTGCATCTATAAGCTATCGAGCATTAAGAGAGCTAGAGAGCTCTACTGACGAGGTGATAGAATAGGTCTTTGATGCTGGATCCGCGTTGTCCACGCTCGCCAACCCACTTCTTTGTGATTTGTACGCCGCGTTGGTTGAAATAATTCATTGGCAGCAAAGCGTGGACGGTTGGTAGCAACCAGCTAATGTACGAGCCCACGGAGACTGCCCTGAAATTTTGCATAAGTATAACCAGCAGACCAGAGAGAAGAATAAACCGCACTTCATCCCATCCTCAAAGATTGGCCAGATACTTTCCGTGTCCCCACCTCTTTTCATGAATTCAAAATCGGTGTCAAATCTGCAAGGTACAGTTAGTGAATGGCTTAAGCACAAATGCGAGAATTTCATACGCCATGCTGCCCATGAAATCAAACCTGCAAGCTATCAGCCAGTCATTCGCATCCAAGAAGCAGATGCTGTACTTACGAGAACGCCTTCATCCACATAGCTAAATCCACCTCATCTATCGCCTCGCTTGCCAGCGCCAGCTGCTTCATCAGCTCTCGCACTCTGTCAACTACGACAGGCTCAAAAGTTTTCAACCCGCTGCTATTCAAAGCGCGTGCCCATGGCTTGCGACGCTGGGCATGTTCAATGGGATCTCGCAGTTCTATGAGAGGTCGCACTTCACCGGCCGGATGGCGGTTATCCCAAGCTATATGATGCGGTCAGCGAGCGGCGGTTAAAGTTATCAGAAGTAGTACCAGGTCCTTTGGGAAGGCCAGGAGCACCGAGTACATCTTGGATAGCTTGCGCGTCGCAGACCGATAACTCGTTGGGGCCTGGCGGTCGTTTATAAGTATAGGTATCATATCAGATTGAGATCACTCACCTGTTCGTACAAAGTCTCCGTAGATCCCGTGGAGCTCTTGATAGTATCGATGCTTCTTTCCCCTTGACGATACCCACACGATCCAAAAACTCGACAGCCTGTTCGATATCGGACCAGGATAATTCGCAAGAGGGTGTAGGACGGAGAGCCTATATCCCGCAGCTAGCAGCATAATCGAGCCAAAGTAGACAAAGAAAGTCGATACTACAGCTATCGAGATGCTAGTGAAGTCGGAGGCCACAGTGGAAGCCATAAGCGCCGGGATACCGAGCAGCAGCAACACGAGATAGAGCGGCTTCTGAGGCTCCCATCGTTGGAACACGCTGTAAGCCAGCTAGGATGGAGATACTAACAGCTTGAACGCCTTGAAATTGTTAAAAATGTCGTGAAACTCACGATACTTCCCAGTGCAAGTGTTCCCCAAGTCTGTATCGCTGGAGGTTGGAGCATTTTGACAGTGTTCAACACGGGAAACCTCTGCAATGTGGGAGAAATGCACACTTCAAGGGTGTTTTTATCTAGTAATGAGACTGCTCGGCAGTGCACGGTGAGGGTTTGAGTCGCCACGCAACATGGGCGTTCGCTCAGGCATACACGGGTAGTAAGTGCTGAGAACAAGCCAAGAATGAGCTGAGAATGCATCGGCCGCGATCCGGGCCGGATCGCGGCCGACTGTGCACAGCTTGTTCACATCTGCGCCCTTAAATTATCCCATTGAGCGTACGGTACGGTAATAGACCGTAAGTCACCGTACATCGCACGATCGTAACTGTATAGTACATACAGTGACTACTCTATGCGGCACTGCGGACGTACCCGATGCAAAATCGGTTGAGAGCAGTGTTACTAATACTAGTATTAGATCACCAAATACACTGTAATATTGCCCCGGATAGCTCTCTCTTAGGCCCTTTGGTAATACTTGAAGGGAAATCACAAAAATCTTTGTAGTGACTAGGTGGAGAACTGAGCATGCACAATGAAACCCCCAAATGGTGGCACAGTAGTGGTATACTGTATGGGTGGATCTCTTCTGGGATAACCACCGCTGCCAAGACAGCATCGAAGATATTGTATTGAACTAGTATGATGCAACATATCATAGCAGGCGGACTTGCAGGATCGGCGAGCCAGTGAGAATGCGCGGCGAGTTACTGCCAATCTGCTGCGCCTAGTCGGCCGCGAGCCGAAGGCTATGTTGCATATGGTGATCACGGACATTAATATTGACCGGCACAACTTACTGGTCGTATTTGAACTGTTTTCTGCTGCTTGTGATTGCATAGCAAGGAGTGGAGAGTTGGAAGGCGCCTGCCACAAAGGGATTATTTAATATATACGTCGCTGTCATCAGAATGCATTGCATAGCGGAACGTGGTCTCCGATCTCCGAGTCATGATGACAATGATGCCCGCTTTCATTCCTTTGCAATTGCTTTCACTGTGCTTTTATACGTATACCAGCTTCATCGATCATCATGGGGAAAGTAACCGTCTACTGTGGGGTGCGCACAAACTCGTCCATTTCACTCCCGCAGCCAGCTCATCGAGTCCATGTCGTCAACAGATATCTGGCTGCTCACCGGAGACGCATCGCTCAATGTGGTTTTACGCTCTTCTCAACAGCGACGAGGAAGAAGTACAAACAGGGCCCATCGTCCGCGCCGCCCTCCTTTCCTTGATGGATGACCGCGAAAAGCGCAGTCAAGACGATGTGACCTTGATTGGGCCTCCCATTTCGAAAGACGACCCGGAAAGCCAAATGCCCGACGAAGTGGATGCAGGCTTTAACGCGGCCTGGGTTTCTGCCATCACCAACGAATCTCTTCTTCTGTACAGATGCACGGCCGATGACAGCGAATGGGGGTTCGGTTGCGTGCCCTCTCCAGAATGTGGGGAGGACGACCGTGGAGCATACATTGTATCCTACGGCCCTATCGTCATGGTACAGACCAACGCCCTCTCCATTTTACTGCATGCGACTTCTGGTCGCATGAGCGCTCGTCGCTTCTGGCGATTGGTGATGGTGACTCTTCGTACTGCCGGATCATCGGAAGACATTATTCCTGGCATCGATTATGGCGGCTTGATGCACGAGAACGATGCATGGCAGCAGGACCCACAGGGCACAATCTGCATGTCTGAAGAGGAGGTAGCAAACCTAGAATCATTGGGCGACGAGGAGCAAGTGAGACAGGTCATGTTGAATCAAGGGCACTTCTGGGTATGGCTCAGTCCCGACCGGTAAGTGTCTGATCTTCTTCGAAATCGATGTCCTCTGCATTATTCATGCCTTTTACACCACAGTTTCCCATTACAGTCAAGTTCCCGCATCGACTCATGCCCGATCCTCATCGATGCTGCATCATCGTCGCTTACTAGTGCTCACAAACTCTCATCAATAGAGTATGTACCGCAGGAGCTTCTGGCACTCATCAGCTCGCAACTCCTGCTTCCTACCTTTCTGTGTCTCGCCGCTGTGTCTCGCCATCTCCGCTACAAACTTCTCGGCACAGACTCGGCCCGGGATGCATTCGCGCGTACTTGGATTGGTGATAATGCACCTTGGTATATCCCTCTACCCCTTCACCCATCTCTAAGAGGGGCCTGGAAGAAATCCGGTTACCGCGAGCAGGAGGATGAGGACTTTACCCTTCCTAAGAGCGGCGTCGCCGCAGTGGACTGGGATTATCTTCGCCAGTGTCTCGCCAGTGTATCGATGAGAAACCGAAAGCGCATTTGGAACGTTGCGGAGCAGTTGGAGAAGAAGGCAGACGAGCTTGGGGTTTAGTCGATATTGCGCATTTTCTGCGCCTTCCTACTGGCCTGATATTCGAGACGTGAACGTGCCTACGCATTTGTGTGCATCCCGGCTATATCTGCATCCCGACTCTGCATTCTGGATTTAAATATCTTGATTAGACCAACTCGATTTACCTAATCGTCACAATTGATCGCCACAGCGAGTAGTGTTATCAATGTTATAAAATACTACATTGGCTTTATTTTGGTCCGCCACTGGTGTTAAATAGCAGACACGCATTTGTACATACATACTGCGAGAATTGTCGAAGTAGTTACCGTACCTGCAGGCGAACATGCAGCGGAGGCAGGAGTGTGATAAACCAATCTTTAACATCACCCTCCCACTGCTCCAAACCCGAGCCTGCAGTCGCGGACACGTTCAACCTCTGTACAATAGAAGCCACCACAGCGCGTAGCTCCATCATCGCCAAATTCTTTCCGACACAATTCTGCGGCCCAAATGAGAACGGGATGAACGCCTCAGGGTTGTGCTTCATGTCGCTCGGCCGGCCGTCAACAAGCCACCTTTCGGGGAGAAAGGAATCGGGATGGGAGAAGTTGCGCGGGTCGCGATGGATGGAGAATGTGTGGATGAGGATGCTGGTCCCTTCAGGAACGAAGCTGCCTCGAATTAGGACAGCAAGTCATAAGTCAAGTGGAGTAACTGCTCACCGGGATCCAATCATTTTTCCGCCAGAGCCACGGGGAACTTGTCTCTGCGAGCCGCTCATGACGGCTGGATACAGTCTCAGGGCCTCGTTACTAAATCGCTTCCGTCAGACCTAAGTGCGTTTAATGATAAGGAGAAGAAGTAACGCACATGCATGCATTCAAGTACTCCATTCCGGCGAGCGTCCCGAAGTCTACCGGCTCCTCATCCCTAGCGAAATGGCTATCGACTTCCGCGCGGAGTTTGCTCAGTTTCTCCGCGTTTTTAAGAAGGTAGTAGAAGAGGGCGGTCAATGCGGTCGCGGTGGTGTCTGAACCAGCTATGACTGCCAGAATTCCCTCGGCCGCCACAGCTTCCAAAGGGGGGCGCTCTGACTCGAGCCCATCCTCGTTGATCTGCTCTCGTCTATCTATAAGCCATCGAGTATTAAGATAGAGAGAGCGTGGCTGACGAGGTGATAGAATAGGTCTTTGATGCTGGATCCGCGTTGTCCACGCTCGCCAACCCACTTCTTTGTAATTTGTACGCCACGTTGGATTAAGTGATCCATTGGCATGACAGCGTGTACTGTTGGTAGCAACCAGCTAACGTATGAAGCAACGGAGATTGCCCTGAAAATTTGCATAAGTTTAACTAGCAGACCAGACAGAAGAACAAAACGCACTTCATCCCATCTTCAAAGATTGGCCAGATGCTTTCCGTGTCCCCACCTCTTTTCATGAATTCAAAATCGGTGTCAAACCTGCAAGGTACAGTTAGTGAATGGCTTAAGCACAAATGCGAGAATTTCATACGCCATGCTGCCCATGAAATCAAACCTGCAAGCTATCAGCCAGCCATTCGCATCCGAGAAGCAGATGCTGTACTTACGAGAACGCCTTCATCCACATAGCGAAATTCACCTCATCTGTCGCCTCACTTGCCAGTGTCAGATGCTTTACCAGCTCTCGCACTCTGTCAACTACGACAGGCTCAAAGGTCTTCAACCCGCTGCTATTCAAAGCGCGTGCCCACGGTTTGCGACGCTGTGCATGCTCAGTGGTATCTCTCAATTCTAGGAGAGGTACCACTTCACCAGCCGGATGGCGGTTATCCCAAGCTATATGATGCGGTCAGCGAGCGGCGCTTAAAGTTATCAGAAGTAGTACCAGGTCCTTTAGGAAGGCCAGGAGCACCGAGTACATCTTGGATAGCTTGCGCGTCGCAGACCGATAACTCGTTGGGGCCTGGCGGTCGTTTATAAGTATATGTATCATATTAGATTGAGATCACTCACCTGTTCGTACAAAGTCTCCGTAGATCCCGTGGAGCTCTTGATAGTATCGATGCTTCTTTCCCCTTGACGATACCCACACAATCCAAAAACTCGACAGCCTGTTCGATATCGGACCAGGATAATTCGCAAGAGGGTGTAGGACGGAGAGCCTATATCCCGCAGCTAGCAGCATAATCGAGCCAAAGTAGACAAAGAAAGTCGATACTACAGCTATCGAGATGCTCGTGAAGTCGGAGGCCACAGTGGAAGCCATAAGCGCCGGGATACCGAGCAGCAGCAACACGAGATAGAGCGGCTTCTGGGGCTCCCATCGTTGGAACACGCTGTAAGCCAGCTAGGACGGAGATATTAAGAGCTTGAATGCCTTGAAATTGTTAAAATTGTCGTGAAACTCACGATACTTCCCAGTGCAAGTGTTCCCCAAGTCTGTATCGCTGGAGGTTGGAGCATTTTGACGGTGTTCAGCCTGGGTAACCTCTCAAATGTGGGAGAAAAAGGATGCAGCACACCTCAAGGGAATTTTTATATAGTAATGAGGCGTTTGTATGCAGTGCTCGTTAAACGTTTCAGTTACCACGCAACATGGGCGCTCGCCGCTCAGGGTGAGCATGTACTGAGAACAAGCTGAGACAAAGCTGAGACAAAGCTGACAATGCATCGGCCGCGATCCGGGCCGGATCGCGGCTGCCACCTGGCACACCACAGTCAGCTTGTTCACATTTGCGCGCCGGCATTGGGCAACCTTAAATTCTCGCATTCAGTGTAGGATCGTCCATCTGGTAGCAAATAACAAATACAACGACTCGTGACTCAAGCAGAACGCCCCGCTGGACGTTGAGCAGAATGGCATTGAATTATGCCGCCATCGCCAAAAGGCGGCACAGCGAGCTGCATCGTAGCACAGAACACATTGTGCACTCTCGGATCATTATTCAACACTCAAAGTAGTCTAATACGTGCACCTTTGTCGCGGCACCACGGAAGTATCCGATGCAAAATTGGTTGACAGCAGTGTTACTATTAGTATTATCTCACCAAATCCACTGTAATATTGCCCCGGGTCGCTCTGTCAGGCACTTTGGCAGAATCCGAGTCGATGGAAAGTTTCGTACATACTTGAAGAAAAACCACAAAGAAAACTGGTAGCTACTGCGTGGAGAACTGACCATGCACAATAAAACCCCCCAAAGGTAGTACAGGGTAGTATGCTGCACGGACGTCAAGACAGCACCGAAGACATTGTATTTAACTTACATGATGCAGCATATTTTAGCGGGCGGATAAGCAGGATTGGCGAGCCAGCAAGAATGCGCGGCGAGTTAAGTGCTGCTGCCAAGCTGCGCCTGGTCGGCCGCGAGCCGAAGGCTATGTTGCGGTCAGGTCATATGGTGATCACAGTAATGTACACGATGACCACCATCGGGTGGTAATTGACCGGCACAACGCTGATTGCATTTGAATTGTTTTCTGTTGCTTGTGATTGGATAGAAAGGAGTGGAGAGTTGGAATACGGCTGCACGTACTACGGGATTAATAATTACGTCGCTGTCGGAATGCATTGTGGTCTCCAATATCTGAGTCATGATAATGATGCCCGCTTCCTTCATTTGCTTTCACTTTGTTTCACACCAGCTTCATCAACGCATCATGGGAAAACTAACCGTTTACTGTGAGGTGCGCACAAACTCGTCCATCTCACTTCCACAGCCAGCTCATTCAAGTCTGAGTCATTAACAGATATCTCAGATCTGGCTGCTCACCGGAGATGCATCGCTCAATGTGGTTTTACGCTCTTCTCAATAGCGACGAGGAACCCGTAAAGACAGGGCCCATAGTGCGCGCCACACTCCTTTCGTTGATAGATGATCGCGAAAAGCGCAGTCAAGACGATGTGACCTCAAATGCCCAAAGAAGTGGGTGCAGAATTTAACGCGGCCTGGGTTTCTGCCATCACCAACGAATCCCTTCTTCTGTACAAATGGACGGCCGACGACAGCATATGGGACTTCGGTCTCGTGCCCTCTCCAGCATGTGGGGTGGCCGACGACTATAGCGGGCTCATTGTATCCTCCGGCCCTATCGTCATGGTACAGACTAGCGCCCTCTCTATTTTACTGTACGCATCTTTTGGCCGCATGAGCGCTCGTCGCTTCTGGCGATTGATGATGATGACTCTTCGCACCACCAAAGCATACGACGACATTATTCCTGGCATCGATTATGGCGTGTTGATGCACGAGAATTATGTGTGGCTGCAGGACCCAAGCGGCACAATTTGCATGTCTGAGGAGGAGGTAGCGAATCTGGAATTATTGGGCGACGAAGAGCAAGCGAGACAGGCCATATTAAATCAAAGGCACTTCTAGTTATGGCTCAGTCCTGAACGGTAAGTGTGTCTCATCTTCTTCGAAGTTGATGTCATCTATTCATGCCTTCTACATGACATTTCCCATCACAGTCAAATTCCCGTATTAAGTCATGCCCGATGCTCACCGACGCTGCATCGTCGTCGCTTACTAGTGCTCGCAAACTCTCATCAATGGAAAATGTGCCTCAGGAGCTCCTAGTACTCATCAGCGCGCAGCTCCCGCTTCATACTTTTCTGACATTCTCCTCTGCGCCTCGCCACCTCCGCCACAAACTTCTCGGCACAGACTCGGACCACAATGCCTTCGCGTGGGGTTGGGTTACCAATACCGCGCCTTGGTATCTCCCTCTATCCCTTCACCCATCTCTACAAGGGGCCTGGAAGAAATCCGACTACCACGAGCAGGAGGACGAGGAATTTACCCTTCCTAAGCGCGATGTCGCCACACTGGACTGGGATTATCTTCGCCGGCATCCCTCCAGTGGATCGATGAGAAACAGAAAGCGCATTTGGAACGTCGCAAAGCAGCTGGAAAAAAAGGCAGATGAGCTTGGGATTTAGTCGAGGTTGCATCTGGTTGCGCATTTTCTGGGTCTTTCCACTCACCTGATATCCGAAACCTGAACGTGCCTGAGCATTTGTGTGCATCGATTGTGCCTGCACCTCGACTCAGTGGATTCTGTTCAATCTCCGGATTACACCAACTCCATTTATAATCATCTGTGAAATTCGAATCAAACCTATGTGGTGCAACTTGCCGCACTCTAACAGGAGGTATGAATCGATGCCCATCCCTCTATTTATGAGCCGGGTCAGTGGCCGCCGTGACGCGCACGGTAAGTCGGTTAACTTCTTTGATGCTTCTGAGCTGACTTGCAACAGCGCACATAGCTAAATAATCATACCTGGTGGACGAGGACTTTGTGCACATTCGGTGAGTAGATAATCATAATGCGATAGTGATGATGAGATGGTGATTCGTGAAGAAGCGATTACATAGACTGCACGAGCACAGCGGCAAGTCCGTCAGACGATATATCGATGATACTTAGCACAACGAGGATCTCAGGAGCTGAGTCATGTCATCGAGATGGAGATTGATGGTCGTATCGTGATCTAGACGAATGTAAATCCTAAACACCCCTCATCTCGTATTACGGCCAAAAGGGTGCAAGATCCTCATCCTCAATCAACCCGCTACCCTCATCTCGAAGCAGCTATATATAAAAAAGAACTCAACATCAGGCAAACATAGATAAACAGCGATGTATACGCGTCGTGTATTAGCCCCGGAATCCTTACGCGTTTGTATACATTCCACATCCATGTCCTTAGGTTTCAACAAAGTAACCGTCTACTGTGGGGTGCGCACAAACTCCTTAATCTCACTTCCACAGCCAGTTCATTCACGCCTCTGTAATCAACAGATATCTGGCTGCTCCCCGGAGATGCATCGCTCAGTGTGGTTTTACGCTCTTCTCAACGGTGACAGAAAGGCGGGGCCTATAGTGCGTGCTGCACTCCTTTCCTTGATAAACGATCGCGAGAAGCGCAGTCAAGACGATTTGACCTTGATTGGGCCTCCCATCTCGAAAGACGACCAGGAAAGCCAAATGCCCGTACTTGGCGAAGTAGCATACTTCAGCGCAGCCGAGGTTGCTGCCATCATCGACGAGTCTCTTCTTCTGTACAGATGCACAGTCAACAATGACATATGGGAACTCGGTATCGTGCTCTTTCCAGAACGTGGGGAGGACGACTATCGCGGGAACATTGTATCTGGTGGCCCTATCGTCATGGTGCAGACCAGCGCCCTTTCCATTTTACTGCGCGCGACTTTTGGCCGTATGAGCGCTCGTCGGTTCTGGCGATTGGTGATGGTGACTCTTCGTACCACCGAATTATCGGGAGACATTATTCCTGGCATCGATTATGGCGCCTTGATGCACGAGAACAATGTGTGGCGGCAGGACCTAAAGAACACAATTTGCATGTCTAAGGACGAGGTAGTGAATCTGGAATCCTTGGGCAGCGAGGAGCAAGTGAGGCGGGCCATATTGGATCAAGGGCACTTTTGGGTATGGCTCAGTCCCGACTGGTAAGCGTCTCAACTTCTTGGGAACTAGTGTCCTCTGCGTTATTCACGCTTTCTACGTCACAGTTTCCCATTGCAGTCAAATTCCCGCATCGACGCATGCCCGAGCCTCATCGATGCTGCCTCATCGTCGCTTACCAGCGCTTACAAACTATCGTCAGTAGAGCATGTACCGCAGGAGCTCCTAGTACTCATCAGCTCGGAACTCCCGCTCCCTACCTTTCTGTCTTTCGCCTCTGTGTCTCGCCATCTCCGTTACAAACTTCTCGGCACGGGCTCGGACCGCGATGCATTCGCGCGTGCTTGGATAGTCAATTACGCGCCTTGGTATCTCCCTAAACCCCTTCACCCATCTCTAAGGGGGGCCTGGAAGAAATCCGATTACCGCGAGCAGGAGGCCGAGGACTTTACCCTTCCTCCGAGCGATGCCGCCGCACTGGACTGGGATTATCTTCGCCGGTGTCTTGCCAGTGGCTCGATGCGAAATAGAAAGCGCATCTGGAACGTTGCGGGGCAGTTGGAGAGGAAGGCAGATGAGCTTGGGATTTAGTCGATGTTGCGCGCTTTATTTGGGTTCCCACTGACTTGATATCCGAGACGTGAGTGTGCCTGTGCATTTGTGTGTATCTCCACTGTGCCTGCACCTCGACGCAGTGGATTCTGGATTTAATCTATCCTGATTACGATGCACGTTCTGCTATCTCACATGAGCACTAGCTGGGACAGTGGCTTCCGTGACGCACACGGGCCCAGCTCCTTGATTCTTCTGAACTGACAGTTGCACCAGCGTAAATAAATAAATAACCATACCCTGGGCGAGGACTATGCACATTCGGCAAGCAGATAATCATGATGCGATAGTGATAATGCGATGGCGATTCGTGAAGAAGTGATTAGATTGCACGAACACATCGGCAAGTTCGTCAGGTGATAGCAACGAGGACTTCAGGAGTACCAGGAGTATCAGGAGCTTCTGAATTGTGCTATTGACACGTACCACCTGAAGCCACGCACGAGTCATCAGCCGTGGCCCATGAGGCCTGAGGTCTGAGGCTCGACGTTGATCGATTATCACTTGGGGATCGAGCCACGACTCGCGCACGGCTCCACCACCGCAGACAGAACGCAGATCAGCACAGGTTCTGCACGTACATACCACCGGATCTCTGACCGGCATTGCCTTTAGACTTTGACTCCTGGAGCCTGCGTCTGCGTGGTGGCAGGTACACAAACACAAGGCTGGCTGAATTTCCAACAGGGGCGGGTTTCGCAATATTAAGTGGTGTCGCGGTATATCCAGAATCCAAACGCAGCGCATGTAGATAGAACGTGCTTCGCTCGAGTATGGAAGATGTTGAATTCAAGAAAGGAAGCCTCCCCACACCTACTCGTGAGAAATTTAAATATCTCAGCGAGTGTCCGGGACATTGTCGTCCAGTTTGGGATGGACGACGCCTGCAGTGTGCGGGGCTTCGGCGCCCAGCCTGTGAAAGCCTGTGAATCGTGATGGACGATGCCTGGGCCACGCTCTACGCCTCACGCTTCGCGATTCCATATCTGATCCCTGTCTGTTCCTGTTCCACACCGCAAAGTACCTCATAGTACACACGCACACATGTGTATTATATTATGCACACAGGCGCGTTGGGAAATATCAACTCGGATCTTGGACAGGGGTCCGGGCTCTGGGCTCCGGGGAGGCCACGCACAGGTGCCTGCTCGGGCCTTGGTGAAACGGCAACAATGCTAGTCACTCTTGGTTCAATCGGAGACCTCGCACAAAGCAGGGAAGGGTGAAGGGAGGTCGAGGTGGGCTCTCTGGGTTCAAGGGCCGGAGACGAACGAGGCTTGTAACAAGTGCAACGATGTAATTAAGCTAGATAGAGGTACGAGAGACTGCATTGCGGTCAGCTCAAGCCCGACTCCCGGATGGTCTGCAGCCGTCTCGATTCTCCAGGTATCAATATTGTCGAGGGCGCCGCTCCTGTCAGGCTGTCAGCCATGAGAAGATGATGGCCGATGCTCATTGCCGACCCTGCGCCCGACTTCGGAATACTTATTCAGCTGCGTCGGTGTCGCTGACAAGGCAATACGAGAGCCAAAAAGCAGCTGCATGCGGCCGGCATCATGAAGGCTATCTGGGCGGGTGGCGGCCGTGAAACCAAGAGTGACAGGCAAGTGACAGGAGAAGAATGCAAATTTCCTCGAGTAAGGGTTGGTTGAATGGTTCAGAATAATGATTCCCGCAAGGTTCCAGGCTAGACTACTCGAGGCTGCCAGAAGTCGATATTGGGCGCCGTGTTTGTGTGCCGCAACGACGCTTTAACTGCGCCCCGCCCGATGAATAGAAGTCGATATTGGGCGTCGTGTTTGTGGCGACGACGCTTTAACTGCTGCCTGGCAAATAACATAGCAGCCTCCCAAATAAGTTACCCATATTGCGGGGACTAGGCTGCATAACGACGGCTAATGAAGTATCTGATGAGTCAATATAGGAATGTAGGATATATGTGCGCATGAGCTGAGACCAAGGTGGGCCAGCGCACTATATACGCAGCTTGCGGACTGTGCTGGGCCTGTGCACAGTGGAACGTAGCTCACGATCGATTGTGAACTTTTAAAGTATGATTGCCTATGTTCAGTGTTCACCCATGCCTCGCCGTCCCTGCAAGCACTCCAATCGGAGATCTCCTTAAAAAAAACTCCTCCGTTTATTACAAATGGAAGTCTTGGAAGGCGGCCTGCTGGCATAAAAGAAGCAGTTGCCTCGATCGCGAATCAATTTAGTCCAATGATTACGTACCCGCTCCACCTTGCTTCCAATTGGAGGACAAGCCCACTGCGCATCGGTCTTATGATTGAGCGACTGCTGCTCCAGCACGAGTGCGAGTATTTCCAGGACTCGAGCACTTGAGAATGTATGTTTTGAACTGGATGTCCAAGAGAATGAGGCGCGCAGACAGCGAGGACGGAAAATGATGTGCAGACAAATTGGAATGACAACGGCATTCGGAGACACTACCAGAGACTACCAGCTCCCGCACAATTTCCCACGCAGGACGCAATGGGTCGACCTTCTCCTCCTCGTACCGTCTTCGTTACTGGCTCTACCGGGGCTGCATCTCCCAGCTCACATTGAAGCCTTGATGACTGGCAGCCCTCTGTGACTAATGAAATCACTGCAGTCAAGGCCATGGTGCTGCATGTCACCTAAAAGAACTTTAGCGTTTGCATGCCGTATTACCTCACAACAGGCCACGACGCGCCTTGGCTGAATCTAATCTCGGTCCATCCGAGCGCTCAGGGTCCTTCACCAGTTCTTCTCTTACGGATGCCTCCAAACGACCTAACCCTGGATGGCGTAAGCCAGAAAATAGTACAAATACGAGAGCCCAGTGGCCTTCTTTTCCTCAGTTGAACCTTTCGGTCACGTCCATTCTCTACTTCTCTTCCTACTCTTCCTACTCTTCCCAACCCTTCCCAACCCCTCCCCACCTCCCATCCTCCCACTCACAATGCACTTCTCTGCACTCACTGTCCTTGCCTGCGCACTCGTT
>KV417555.1:314247-327301 GCA_001630335.1 Athelia psychrophila | reverse complement strand
TACTTCGACGCCTTACGAGGCTTGAGGAGCTCCTCACGTGTCTACTGTCGCTACTGCTTCTTTCGTGGCTTTGGTCGTCAACTCGAACGCCACTGACCGACGGCTTCCGTTTCCTATAGTTGGCTTTCTTCCTAAAGTCTATGCATCCCCGTCTTGAAATGTGTACCTGTCAACGAAAACTTATGTATGATCGGACATAATAGTAAGTTTTAAAGAAGTATACCCGTCGCCGGGCGACAGAGCAAAAGGCGTCGCGATGATGGTCGGTACGTGAGCACGAATCGTCCCATATTGATTGCGTATTGATACCGCTCACGTCCTGTCAAAGCTACTTCGAGCAGAACTGTCTTACTTTTATAGACTTTCGTTGCGCGGTGTTATCGTCTCCGTTTAAGGCGGACGTTGTTACGACTCAGTCCCCCAAACAGAAAGCCAATATATTCTAGTATTCGTGCTTGGAGACTTTAAACACGCCCACATTCTGTCGCTTATTCGACACGACGCTTTACTTAACTGAACCACCGGGAGATCCTATCGTCTAAGCCCTTTTTATGGGACTTCCCTACAAATGCAAGCCCTTCACGCGGACAGTCATGGCAATCTGATCTTCTAGTAAAGATCCATGACGCTTTCATCTTCCGGTAAACTCTAGCGAACACAAGTGAGCCCGCGGAGGCGAAGAGCGGCGACGTGCGTAGGAGTCGGAGGGTAACGATAAAGCGCGTTCCCTGCGAAAACTATACGATAGTCTAATCGTCCAGGCTGACCCCCCTCGAGACCAATGTCGAGAAATTGATCTCGAGCATGCATCAAAAGGGTCTCCGCTTCTGTGTACCTGCGTTGGGCAAGGAGGATTCGGCCCAAGTGCCGTGCACACTGTGCTTCACCCAAGCGATCGTTGATCTGGAGGAACTGGGCTCGAGCGTCTGTGAGGACGGCAGCGGCTTCAGAGTACTCACTCTGCCTTCTGAGGTTGTTTCCCAGGGCCTGGGAGCACTGGGCGGCACCCAGACGCTGACCGATCTCGAGAAAATCGGCGCGGGCATTCGTGAGGATGGCTGCAGCTGCAGAATAATTGCTCTGCATGGTCAGGAGCTCTCCCAAGCTCTTCAAGCACTGTGTGGCACCCAAACGATCCCCGATATCGAGGAACTGGGGTCGAGCGTCTGTGAGGACGGCAGCAGCTTCAGAGTACTCGCTCTGCATGCTGAGGCTGTTTCCCAAGCTCAGTGAGCACTGGGCGGCACCCAACCGATCCCCAATCTCGAGGGCCTCAGCTCGAGCGCTGGTAAAGATGACAGTGGCCTCAGAGTACTTCCTCTGCATGTGCAGGATCTCTCCCAAGCTCTGTGAGCACCGGGCGGCACCGGAGCGGTCGCCGAGCTCGAAGAACTGGGCTTGAGCGTCTTTGAGGACGGCAGCGGCTTCGGAGTACTCGCTCCGCATTCGGAGACTCTCTCCCAAGCTCTCCGAGCACTCGGCGGCACCCCCACGATTACCAACCACGAGGAATAGGTCCCGCGCCTGCATCAACATCGATGTGGCCAATAGATACTCACTCTGGCCATACATCATCTCCCCAGAGACATACCAATACTCTGCCTGCATCTCGGCGGTCACCGAAGCCAACAAGCCAGATACTTTATGCAAAAGGTGGGAGGAGGGATGTGTGTAATATAGGTGCCAGGATATTTTTATGACAATGTCGACAATGGGTTCCGCGTGATCCCTGGCAACAGCGTGATCGATTAAGCTGGCGATGTTCCCCATCTCGGGAGTGAGAGTCTCGATGGCACCCTGCAATTCAGGACCAAAGGAAACCATCGCATAAGTGTGCACAAGCTGCCAGAGAATGTCATACATGCATTGTGTGTGTTCAGCATCCGGGTGATGATGTTGAAGCACGAAATGTCGAATGGGAGATAGCACACACAGTTTGCCACCCACGGTGTAGACGAGCGCAAATTTCCGGAGGAGCCGTAGGTCGGCGGTGGCTGTATCAAAGGTCTCTTCGATTGCCTCCATTCGTTCCTGCCAGCTCAGGAGACCGTCGGGGAGCAGGCATAGCATCCCAAGAAGCTGGATCGCTTCGGTATCCCTTTCGACATGCAGTAAATCCATGGACAGAGATATGGATACGTCAACACTCTCTAGCTTGTCTTTCGTATAGCTATCCAGGCTGAGCATGCGTGTCCTCTGCTTCTGCCACTGTTTCAGCACGTATCGTGGGGCGAAATCCTTGCTGACGTGCGCGAGCAAATGGATCGCGAGCGGGACATAGTCCAATTCCTTCAACAGCTCATCGAGGACCTCATTACCGTCGTCTGAGCCATCGCCGAATGTCGCATTGATGGCCAAAAAAACTTCTTTCGCTGAGGACGCAGACAAGGGAGGGAGGGAATCGGAATACGACCATCGAATGCCGGGCGGTGCGGCGGTGGCGCGCATGGTAATGATCAACGTACTCGAAGGGCAATTAACGATCTTTTGCAGGAGGTCCCGGATCGCGGCATGATTCCGCTCCCCCTCCCAAGTAGACTCGAAGTTGTCGAGAACAAACAGCGTTGGCGGCGCGGCTTTCAACGCAAGGTGCATGGCAGTCACGAGATTCTCTCCGGCAGCGGCGGCCACCTCTATGGTCTGCAGAATGCGGGATGCGAGCAGATCAGCGGAGGTGGCAGCGTCACATGCAACGAAGAAGATACGATCGCCGTAGCGAGCGACGACGGCTTCGTCTCGTATGAGGTGCAGCGCGGTGGTAGTTTTCCCCATCCCCCCGGAACCCAGGATGGCGATTCTGGGATTTGCGTTACCGGTGATGACTCCGGCGAGAGTCGATATAATGTCGCCTCGGCCAAACCATATATCGGGCGCTGACGGTTGAGATGGTGGACCAGGAGTCATAATATCAGCTAGAATATCATGTTTATCATCTGAGATCGCTCGAATGTATCATCTTATGGACATACCTGTTGCACTGTCTACGTTGTAAATGTTGAAGTCGCCTGCGACATTCATCACTGTGCCCGAATTGCCGATGGTGGTGATGGATGTCTTTCCGACAGTGTCAGATTACTAGAACGGCTGATACATAGTCTAATTACACACCGTGCTTGCTGCTTGGATGGCTGTCGATGTTGCCCGATCGCCCATACCCTCACGATCATCCTGTAACCTCAGCTGTTTCCTTTTTCCGAATGTGTTCTCGATTCTAGATAACATGTTTAGGGAGAAAATCGCAAGAGGTGGTGATGCGGCAGAGAAAATGCACCGACTATAAGCGCTCGACACGCATCACGTTTGTCTGCAAGAGGCCTGCAGGTAGCACCGCCACGATGTGGCGTCTGAACCGAACCCGCGAACTCGCATAATTCGCACATGCTCGCTGTGGATGGGTTCTAAGGTGAGCGCCGGAGAGAAACAAGAATGCCAGTGTCTTGCTGGAAAACACTGGAAACCAATACCAGGAGGGGGTGTTGACGGAGGGGTGGAAACAATGCAATGAAAGAGGCTGGGAGAGAATGACAGAACACTGGGGAGTAACAAACCATTAAAAAAATATTGCAATATGACTGACCAAGGAGATCATCAAATATCATAAAGCGCGATGGTCCAAACCATTGTGCAGTCGTGGGAGCAACGCGGAAGGTCTGAATCGGGGGTTTGGCCAGCCACCGGTGCGTGCGAATATATCACCTAAGCAAGCCAGGTGGTTCAAGCGGAACCTGTGCAGTGTTGAACCGCAGTTTTAAACCGTAGCTCTGATATCGCGAATTTCAAATGTTAGGCATTTCTTACTATATTCTATCATCGCCATGGAAGGGCTCTCGGTCAATCACTGAAGCAGACAAGCTCGGCTCACGGCGCCCTCAGGCTGGCACGACGAAACCGCTAGCCAATGGGGAACATTGGGCCATGGTGTTAAGATGGTAGATCAGATAAATGAAGGGCCCCACTATTGGTGTGTGCAATTCATCATCATCCTTAGTACTCGAATAGCATTTGCCTTCTCGCGGAGACTCGTGTTGAAGTTGCCGCCACAAATAGGATGAGCTCCGTAGGGCGATCGTGTTACAAGGGGCAAATGTGATAGCGTTTTATCGTAGATACGTCCAGTATATAAGTAAATAGCGGAAACATGGAAGCTGCCAGTCAAAAACAGTACTGCGTTTGATTGTCATAGCGTATGAAAGATTAGCAACGGCGAACTTAGCGTTCGCACAAATAAAGACAATCAGAGAGAATGAAAACCACGCATTACGAGCATTTGTGAAAGTGCTGCTTCCAAGTGCTGGGCCACGATTCAGAAAATAAATAATGTCGGCTCATGCAATAGCACTCCCGTTTATGCTATCGTACAGAACTGAGCTGGCAGAAACAAGGTGCATCAAGTTGATTTGCATCAATTCCGATCACAGTTTTGGGAAACGTAAGCGTCGATATTGATTGTACCAGACGCTCACTGGTACAGTAACTGTGTAGCTTTGATATAGGATCTCGGCAAGATGCCGCGGAAAAGGAATGCATCCCTTGCGTACCACAATGCATGTATTCATAAAATCATAGTTCAAGACAAATGCACACCGTGGTGCTTGTGTTTAAAGGACGTCGGCATTATGGCGCGAGACTCAACACTCAAAGACAATATGCGTGCTCGGATAGTTTTCTAACCGGAGGTCCGAGCCCATACTGACGAAGCACAGTTTGTCTTTGTGGTGGATCAATTAATTAGCTACGATGCACAAGCAGCTCACTTTATGTGTTCCATCCCATCAATATTGGCGGCAGGGACCAGGGAGAGAGCCTTGTCCTGAATTCTTGGAACGACAACGGATGGTAATGCAACCGGATGGCCAAGGGGTTGAGGAGCAACTAGTCATCGGCCCTTCAAAATCAGGCTTTGACCCAGATAATCGCGTAAAATACAAATACCAGTGAAGCATGAGCAATATGCATCTGCACGAGTAGCCCGAGTTAGACGCGTCATCAATGCATCCAGGGCCTCGAGCTGCGTGATATGCGTGCGGTGTCTGCAAAGCGACAACAATAAGTTCCAGTCGATGTCTCATGCAAGATGATATGTAACATTCACAGACAGATTGATATGAGAATACATACCTAAGCGGTGAATGAGATTGTGGCCCGCACTGGCTCCCAAACAACACCGCAAACACTGCGAAAACATATAAACACATATGCATGATGTCGGTCTCCGAGCAATTCACGAGGAATCTCCAAACGGAACTAGAGGCCTTCATTTCGGCTCCAGGCAGCAAAGAGAGTGGCATCGAGATCGCAGCGAACGAGACAAGCAGTGAAGGGTAGGAGAGAGGATCAGTTGTATTAAAGTCACAGAATCAATTTCCCAAGGATCATACATTCATTCTGCCAGGCATACATCGTCGCTTTCACCCACTGCACCACTCCCACGTACTCCCTTCCATCCGCCGTATCCCCTTCATCACTTCGAACACATTTGATTTCCATGCCCGGGAGGCAGCGTCACGAGCGCCTGTCGTTCGCAACCGCGAAGCAGGTCCGGGTGGAAGTGCAGGCTGAGATCGACACACCAAATCAGGCACAATGCGCCCAGCGTGAAGCCTGAGTGCTCACCGGGCGTTCCCTGCGAGCTCACGTCCTCGCTCCTGTGCCCCGTCCTCGAAAGGCCCTTCTTCAATTCCTCTCCTCGCGTGTAGATCCAGTCTACCCCGAAGGGCAGATACACGCGTGCATGGAGACAAAACCGCACTACCGGCGGCGCAGGACTGCGATGAGCAGACGGTGGCAGAGGCACATTTGCATGGCATGGTGCAGAAGCAGTGTGTTGGGCTGGAGCTGGAATGCATACGACGAGGTTGGTATAGAGTTGGTGGTGTCCTGCGATACTAGCCCGGCGGTCGGAAGTGCACCATATCGATTGGCTTTTCAGGGGAGGATGGGTATGAAGAAGGGGGGGTGAGAGGTAGACATGTGCGCGTCGTGGGGGAGTCCATGATCTGTGTAACGTTCCAGTGGTCAGTATCATCGTCGAGTCACAAGAAAGGTTCAGGAATCGCATTTTCGAGAATGGACGAGGAACCCAAAAAGTATGAAGGGTAAGAAGATGTAATGGAATACGATAACTGCGGAAGAGAAGGAGGAGATGGAAAGCAGAGCGCGAAGAAACAGAACAAGGAAGAACAAGAAACAGCATCAACAGAAGGAAGACTACTCACGATACGTGCTATGAGATTCTCACAACTTCCCCACCTCCGACATCTCGAATTCGCCATAACCGTTGATGAGCTTGTCGCCCATCAAGCACCCTCGCTTTCCCGCCAATCCCATCCACCTTCCCATCCTTCGGTCTAGCGTCGCCAGAATGGCGACGTGCTTCGCCTCAAGACCATCGTGTGCGGATCACGGGAGGTCGAGATGGTGGTAGGATTTCGCGTGCGCGGCGATGACGAGGTCGAAAGCATGTTCAAACCGAACGCATGCACCGAAAAGAAGTGCGAATATGGCCCCGTAGCACGGCACGTCTCCCATTCCTTCCCATTCCACCATCCATCTTCTCCTACTCCACTCGAAACCACCTCGCCGATCCTCTTGTTGATGGGTACGGCAGGCGCCATTATTCACCCCAGCAGCTTCATACTCGAAGACCTCGACCTTGGTGCAAAGGCCGGAATCGTCCATCGTGTAGTTCTCCTGACCTCATAACTTGTGCTGCGATAACACAGCATGCACCTCGGGACGACTAGAAAGCGAGGGCGCGGACGTGGTGATGTCATTGTTGCGCTTGGATGGGTTGAGGGGTGGACGAAAGCGAAGGCGCAAAGCAGAGGTGTGCCATACAGGGCATCTGGTCATTGGACGCTAGCACGTCAGACCAGACTTTGAGCGGGGGATGATCCAGGAGTCTGTACCAGGGTGAGGTTAGGCGCTGGGGTGCCGTTTGGGACGAGAGCGAAGGGGACATCAAGTGGTCGATTTTCGATGCGTGTTGGCCTGAACAAGTCAGGTGCATTTCGCCGGCGGTCTACCGAGAGTGCCACATCATTAGAAAAGTCCAGGATAATAGTCTGCATAAAGACGCACCTTGGCATTAGTTACAACCCGCGTTATGCTGTATCCATAGTTTGGACTCGCAGCGGGCAATATGAGACCCCTGATCGATGATCGAGCAAAGGACCAATGTCGCATTGCCTCCGAGAGATTCCGTACATCAGCCACTTTCTTTCTCAACACTTTCTTCGCCGAAATCAATATCAATCAACTCAACAGACTGACCTCTTGCTGACCTCCTCGAGGCTGCTCTCTATTGCCAATCTACTACTTACAACTCTCGCTTTCCTTCCCCCGAAATGTCTATGTATGCTCATGGAGACTTCTTATAATCACGAGGTCTGCCAATAAGCATTTCGAGAATATCAACGTTGTCAATTGCAAGTGGCTCAAACTGAAACAATTGGGAACAAAGTACTGGTATGTTAAGCGTTGTATTCCGATGCAGAGCACTACTTGAATTGGGTATTTCCAAGAAAAATTCGACTAGTACGAGTGCTTTGCGAAATATCAAGGATCCAGTCCTCCACCGCGGTTGTGACGATTCAACATCTCGCCGTGACTCAGCTACGCCGAAGCGACTCAGGATTGGCCCCTCATGACCTACATTACATAAGTCTACTGGTTCTTTTGATAATATCGTCAATGCCCTATCGACGCCGCCAATCACCCGATCCCCTTCTGGGCCCTTCATATACGGCTCCGCCCTCCGCCCGCAGGTTTGGGTGCACATCAAAAGCACGCCGATAGCGTAATAGCAACGTATCCGTGGAGCGTTGAGAATCAGAGGCATCCGCATGAATACAAGTGATTTCAAAATACTCTTCTACTCCCGCAGCCTCAGCATACAGTTTAACGGGACTGAAAGGCGCACTTCTTCGGCATAAATGTTCCCTAATGATATTCTCACCGAAGCTGCTATTCCAGTGTGCTGTGAAGTCAATTCGGCTCACCTAGCGGCTTATTCGCTATCTTGCAGCCGCACGAGGTGCAGCCCTTTGTGTTCGCATACACCCCACCCTCTCTAACGTAGCATGATTTCAGTCACAATGGGCCACTGCAATATATTGTGACGCGTTGCTCTCAGATGCTTTCGACCTATCAAGGCGTACTTCACCAAAACTGTCCCTGCCCTCGCCGTAATTATACATTGGTTATAAGCTGCTAGGCACGATTGCAGAGTTTATAGAGATTATGGGGAAGACGAGAGAGCGGAGCTCTGATATGAAGAAATTTATAATGTTAATACAGTCCGGTAAGTATTCAACAGACGTCTACATGTTAAAAGTCGGGGATGCACAATTACTTGGAAAATGCGGACAGCATATGCGAGCCACTCGGATTATGTCTCAAATACTAACCTGTGATGGTATATACCAGTTTTGCACAGTGTAACGCAATCTTGTCTTATGCGGAAGGATTTTGATCGCGATAGACAAATATACGACGGCGCCAGTGGTGGAAGCGAGTTGCCACCACTGCATTATATTGTAGGCTCGAGAGCTAGCAATCTTGCACGCCCATAGATCGCTGATGTCGTCCGGGCTCCCAGTTCTCGTGTAATTATTTGTCGCTGGATGTCGTCAGATGGCGGAATCGCAATGCTTGAGCGACTAGTTGCAACCCGTAAGCAAACATCGCGCCCCCATAAACACACCAGCGTCATCATTTATGCGTTCCATTTCACCGGGAATCGGCAGAGTGAAATAAAGAGGTAGGATACTCCTGAGGCAGTGTTCCCTTGAAGCACCAACGGTTAGGAATGGCACGTGCCCCGAGGGATTTAGTGGCACCTGTGTATATCAGCGACCCTTCACAAGGCTAAATCGAGTATCTAGTGTGGCTAAACGCGCATGAAAAAATGAGCTCGAGTCGATGTCATCAGCAGGAAGTTAGAAGATAGTGACACTGAGCTTGATCTTTCAAAGTGAGAGCGGAATTATGGAAAAATATGCGCACACTAACGGAGTTAATCACCAATCTGCCAAAGGATGACATGCATGTGAGATTTAGGAAGACGGTCTGGCAAGAGAAGAATGGGAGGCATATAAAGGCGGAGGGGAGACGAGCAGTTATGATGTAGGAAAGGGCAGTCGCATTTCAGTAATAGTACAAACGTCCCAGGATCGCGTATTGATTCTCCCACATGTCAATCCCCTACCACCACTCTGTCGCCCTCCCACTTCGAACAACTTCCGCGCTGGGGAAGCAGCATCGCGCGGGTTCTCCGGAAGCATGAACTGGGGGCGGGTGGGGACGTGCGTGTAGCCTGAGGGCTCTCTCAATTCCCTGCACGTGCCTTTCTCCGCCCTCATACGATCCCGCCTGGAGTGGCCACTCAACGGCCCCTTCAATCCCTCCCCAGATGTGAAGATAGAGCTCCATCACGAAGCCCGGGTACAGACTTTCATGGTGACAGAGCAGCGCCGTCGTCTTCTCGCGGGCCTGATGCGAGTGGCGGCGGTACAGATGTGCGACGCGGAGTGGATCGGCACAGGGGCGTGGGAGCCACTCTTCGGGCTCGGGGCTGCGTCTGGTACGGCCGAGGTGGAGATGGAATGCAGCACGGCCAGCAAGAAGTCGGCCGCATCCTGGGGTTCTGAGCTTATGGCGAGGATCGGGAAATCGCTCCAGGTGTTCCTTGGATGCTGGGGATGACGTCGAGAAGGAATAGGGAGGAGAAACGGGGAGGTATAGCGATCCAGAATCCAGAAACGTAGGTGTCGCGGGGGAGACGTATATGTTGTATTTGTCGACAGATATGGGCGCTGTAACATTCCAGTAGTCAGAACTCTTGTCAAGTAGCGAGGAAGGTCAAAGTGGCATGTTCTCGAGAATGGAAAGATGGCGAAGGAGAAGAAAAGTATGCAGTATGCGAAGATTCTACAGCAGAAGAAGACTGCGAAGCAGAAACTGGAAATAACGCGAAGAAACAGGACGAGGGAGAACAAGAAATATCACGAAAAGAGACGGAAATCACTCACGGTACACGTCATGACTCTATCGCGACTTCCCCGCCTCTAACTCCTCATATCCATTCTGCTCGTCAACGTGCTCGTTGTCCATAAAGCACATTGCCTGTCCCGCCATCCCCGTACACCTTCACACCTCCTATGCATAGCATCCTTGGAATCACGATGATCTTCACCTCATGCTCCCATGTGAACGAGTACATGATATCCGGGGATGGTGGAGACGGTGGTACGATCTCGTGGGCGCGGTGACAAGGAACTGGCGATGTTCGATGGAAGCGGCTGCATCGAACGGAAGCGCGAAACGTCCTCTTCCGTCCCGTTCCAGTATCCTTCTGTTCCACGTAGACACCACCACGCCGACCCCACTCATGAATGGGCTTTGTCGGCACCCATAGTCCACTTTGGTACCTTGATCGTCAAGGACCTCTTCTTCGATGCAGCTGGGGTGAAACGCAATGGAACGGCGCGCTCGTGCATCCAATCGGTCGACAGGTCCAAAAGGCATGCTCTGCGAGGCTAAGGCGCGTGTGACGATAAGACTCGGGATCCTAGGAGCGTAGGCGCGGACTTTGTGGTGTGTCCGATATGTTTGGGCAGCTTGAGGACCTAGGGAGAGGCCCAGCTGTAGGAGCGGAGCCCATACAGGGGATCCGGGCATGAGGTAGAGAATGCTGGCACCGAAGACGTTGGGTAGGCGGAGGGCGAAGAAATCGTGGGCGGTCTTGCTGGAGGACAGGCTGCTGCGATGAATGAGCCTGCGAAGGTGCGTCCTATTGCATGTCGTTTCCGATTCATGTTCTGCTGAACGAGTAAGGTGCTTTTCTATCCAGGCCGGTACTGGACAAAACTACTGAAAGTGAATTGGAAAGTTGTGAAATTTGATGAAATGTTGTGATAAGTTGTGAGATGTTGTGATAAGCTGTGATCATCGATTATCACAACATTTCACAAATTTTAGAGATTTTGATAACCTTTTAGACTTTAGCCGAGACACCGATTTCGAATGGCAGTGCCACATCCTGTGTCTTAAAGTTCACAAGTTCATCGATGATCACAGCCCAAGTTCACAACATTTCACAACCTGGAATTTTTGTAATTACATCTAGAGACGCTACGAATGTTGTGAAAAGTTATGAAAAGCTGTGAATTCAAGCGCCACAATGCCGGTACATCGTGCCGACCCGCCTATTAATAAAGACATGCATGTGTTGTCTCACTCTTGGCGTGATGGAAAAATTAGCCGATCGCGGAACTGATCGTGTTTCGGGCGCTCGCCATCCCGACGCTCGAGCTCGCTGTCCGCCGCCGCCGCCGCTATCGGTATTCGAGGGGTATGTATACATAGTTGTATATTTCCTAGCTGTCTATGCACAGGTGAAATACAATATCACGCCCTTATCTTCAAACCACAATGAGTCCGCATTTGGAAATCTGAGTGGCTGAAGTTCAGCCACTCAGCTTTGCAACACCTTCCCCGTTCCTCACAGCGACTCTGAGGTTTCTTGTGAGTTTGGAAAATGTTTGTGTACCCCATTTACTACTATACATCTAATTAGAATGGAAGTAAATGCATTAGGGCCAGTGTACCATGGGTATTTCGCTCAAACTGGTGACTTTCCCTCGTGTATGCACAATGCATATTGCTCCTGACGTTGGTGTGCTACTTGCGGTATATGGAAGTCGTTAGTATGCTCTTATGACACTCTCCGCAAAAGGTTGATTCCTAGTTATACAGTATAGGCCCTTATGAGGAAGGATTTTATTTCTGGTACTATGATATGCTCTACAGCTCATACATATGAGCTTTGAGCGCTCTATAAGCATAACTTACCTTCTTGAATGTATATGTCATGTCTATAATGAAGAATCTGGGTAGAAACTTGTATATGCTAAACCCTTGGAGTTTCACAGATTCACCTCATGGAAAATGACCATAAATCAGGGTCCCGCACAAGTATAATCCGGTATAAAATACATCTGAGACATGTAAAAGCTTTTATTGATGTGTATATATGTATTCTAAAAGACAGAATTACAATAGAGAGAATGTGGAAAGGAAGGCACCCAGCATACACATAAAGACCAGGATGGCAACAGAGTTTCATGATTGGTGCGCGCAATAACTACATACCTACACTGACGGACCGTTATATATTGGAAGTAAAAAATGCGGACACCGGGAGGCTGTTATATACGTACTATAGCTAGGTATTCCGGTTCCTGATCTGCTGAAATAGGCTCACATCCTATTAGATAGAGCAAATGGCGAAACGGCGAGATAAGACTATGATCGCGGTTATCGCACATATATCACGTCGATCGTGTTCAATATACCTCCGATTCTAATTCTAAAACCTGAAACACATAATATAATATGGTATACACATAATATAATATGGTATACACATATTGGCCCCAAGATCTAATCCAATTCGCCTTTCGGAGCTTGCTATTGAGCGAACGACGATGGACGAACGACGTGCCACGGACTACCGGATCGGGCATTCCGGGTGTTTAGCGCCCATCGTTGTCGTTCAGCTACCACCGCCTCAACAGCTTCGACAACGCGGGGGAAGAGGGAGATTGGGCCGAGGGAGCTTCCAAAAGGTGAGTAATGTATTTTTATTGTTTTAGTAATTGCTTGGAGCTATAGGTTTCACATAGGACCCTGTAGCACTAGCTATGGGTCCAGGGCCATATCCCCCCTCCTCCTGCAACGACCCGGGTCCCTCACCCCACCCCTGCTCTTTTTGACGTGCCGTGTCAAGACCTAATCTCCCCGGGTACAATATCGACGCGCGAAAGGACGCTGGAATGATGCATGCCCTCCCTCGCGTGTCGTTACGTGGGCGCCCTCCCTGCATACCCTCCACTCTACACACCCGGCACCTCAAAGCCCGCCCGCACGTGTCCTCAAAACGTGCTAGGGCACAGTTATAGCCACTTGCCGCCGGAGAGGCTCAACGGGTCCTCCCACACGGGCCGGCGCACGCCCGAGTGGAAAAGCAGCAGGTTGATGGTCGGCACGAGCG
>KV417555.1:261434-310189 GCA_001630335.1 Athelia psychrophila | reverse complement strand
CTGTGAGCACCGGGCGGCGCCGGAGCGGTAGCCGAGCTCGAAGAACTGGGCTTGAGCGTCTTTGAGGACGGCAGCGGCTTCGGAGTACTCGCTCCGCACTCTGTGGCTCTCTCCCAAGCGCTCCGTGCACTGAGCGGCACCCGCACGATCACCAATCTCGAGGAATAGGTCGCGCGCCTGCATCAACATCGATGTGGCCAATAGATACTCACTCTGGCCATACATCATCTCACCAGAGACATACCAATACTCTGCCTGCATCTCGGGGGGCACCGAAGCCAACAAGCCAGATACTTTATGCAAAAGATGGGAGGAGGGATGTGTGTAACTTAGGTGCCAGGATATTTTTATGACAATGTCCACAATGGGTGCCCCGTGATCCCTGGCAACAGCGTGATCGATTAAGCTGGCGATGTTCCCCATCTCGGGAGTGAGAGTCTCGATGGCACCCTGCAATTCAGGACCAAAGGAAACCATCGCATAAGTGTGCACAAGCTGCCAGAGAATGTCATACATGCATTGTGTGTGTTCAGCATCCGGGTGATGATGTTGAAGCACGAAATGTCGGATGGGAGATAGCACACCCAGTTTGCCACCCACGGTGTAGACGAGCGCAAATTTCCGGAGGAGCCGTAGGTCGGCGGTGGCTGTATCAAAGGTCTCTTCGATTACCTCCAATCGTTCCTGCCAGCCCAGGAGACCGTCGGGGAGCAGGCATAGCATCCCAAGAAGCTGGATCGCTTCGGTATCCCTTTCGACATGCAGTAAATCCATGGACAGAGATATGGATACGTCCACACTCTCTAGCTTGTCGCTCGTATATCTGTCGAGGCTGAGCATACGTGTCCTTTGCTTCTGCCACTGTTGCAGAGCGTATCGTGGGGTGAGATCCTTGCTGACGTGCGCGAGCAAATGGATCGCAAGCGGGACATAGTCCAATTCTTTCAATAACTCATCGAGGACCACATTACCGTCGTCTGAGCCATTGCAGAATGTCGCATTGATGGCCAAGAATACTTCTTTGGCTGAAGGCGCAGACAAGGGAGGGAGGGAATCGGAATACGTCCATCGAATGCCGGGAGGCGCGATGGTGGCGCGCATCGTGATAATCAACGTACTCGAATGGCAATCGACAATCTTTTGCAGGAGGTCCCGGATCGCGGCATGATCCCGCAACGCCTCCCAAGTAGACTCGAAGTTATCGAGAACGAGCAGTGTTGGTGGCGCGGCTTTCAATGCAATATGCATGGCAGTCACGACATTCTCTCCGGCAGCGGCAGCAACCCCTATTGTCTGCAGAATACGGGATGCGAGCAGATCAGCGGAGGTGGCAGCGTCACATGCCACGAAGAAAATACGATCGCCGTAGCGAGCAACGACGGCTTCGTTTCGTATGAGGTGCAGTGCGGTCGCGGTCTTGCCCATCCCCCCGGAGCCCAGGATGGCGATTCTGGGATTTTCGTGGCCGGTGATGACTTCTGCGAGCGTTGATACAATGCCGCCTCGGCCGAACCATATATCGGGCGCCAAGGGCTGTGATGGCGGTGGTGCGCTGAGACTGGAAGATGGGGCTAGATGAGATCTATTTATCATCGGAGATCGGTTGAATGTGTCGTTTCATGGACGCACCTGTGACACTGTCTGTGCTGTACATGTGGAAGTCACCAGCGACATTCATCACTGTTCCCGATGGGCCGATGGTATTGAAGGATATCTTTCTAACAGTATTAGCTCATTAAAATAGCTGATAGGGAGCTTCATTGTATACCGTGTTTGCCGTTTGATTGACTGACGATGTCGTCTGATCGTCCACGTTCCCACGATCGTCTGGCAATTTCAACAACTTTCGCTGAGGAATGTCAGCATGACCAGAAGTTGTGCGAGACCTCTTATTTCCTGCTGGCATTGGAATTGCGCAGATTATGTACCAGTTGTAAGAGGTGGTGAGAGCAAGGTGAGATGGTACGGATAACAATCCATTACTAGCGCGCAGCAAAGGTTGCACTGCCATGCGGTGGCGTTGGAACTCTAAAACACGAACTCAAGTGACTACTTATCACTCTGAATGCGTTCAATTATATGCACACAAGAGGCAGCATATTGTCGAGGCATGCATGCAAGATTATCCAAGCGCTCCTGTACTAGTGTCAATTTTCGTTAAATGCCGCTTAGGCATGATAACTTGAATTGTGCTTATGCAGACGTTCCGATTGCAAAAAGAGCGGTAAGTACGGCGTGTATCATCGAGTGCCACAACCGCGAGAGCGGTGACCGAAGACCACTAAATGCAGTGTTCTCAGAGCTTCGACGATGAGGTTTTGCATGGTTAGAAAGGTAAAAGCTGTTGTCGGGTCTCATGGTGCTCAGTCCGAAGGTCCGAACCCAAATTGAAGAAGCGCAGGGAATCTGTATCGTATCATGTGGGTTCGTCAGGTACGGACTTGCCCAGAAATGCCCAGAAACACATAAGCTGCTCACTTCATGCATGCCATCCAATATATATTGGCACAAGTCGATCCTGACCCCCGTCGAACGAGAGCGGATATCGATGCATCCTGATGCATGAGGAGTGAGGACCAACTAGCCATCGGCCTCCACGAGGCTGAAACCAGGATTTGATCGAGCGAAATGCATCCAATGCCAGTAGCGTGAAGAATTAGCGATATGAATCTCAATGAGTGGCTCGAGTGCTTTGGAGTGCGCCGAGATGGTATCGGTGCTGTCAGGGCATCGAGTCGTGTGATGCGCGCGCGGTGTCTGCCGGATGAACATAATTAGTCAAAGTCAATAACTCAAGCAAGAAGATAGGAAATACTGACAGGAAGATTGATACCCCAATACGCGCGTGGTGAATGAAAGTGCGGTTCGAATTGGCTCCAAGCAAGAGCGAAAACAGAGTGAAATATACGAGTGATGACCCCCGCCCAATAATTCATGCGGGGTCGTCAATAGCGCGGATAGCCTTTGTCATTTCTTCTCTACCTTTCGCAGCAGAGAGTGGTCTGGCACTAGAAGAATCGGAGTCGCATTGAAAGGGAGATGAGCAGCGACGTGTGGGAAAGGATCAGTTGTATTACAGTCAAGGCATAAATCTACCTCTATCCCAATGACCATGCATTCGTCCTGCCGGGTTTCAATCGTCGCCTTCATCCCGACCCCTCTATCTGTGATCTCCTCCTCACTTCCAACATCTGTCGCTTCCACGCCTGCGCACGCAGATATCGTTACATCAAACTGGCACGATGCGCGCAGCATGAGTTCGCCTGACTTTCCTTGCGGACGCCCGTCCGCGTTCCTGTTCCCGTCCTCGGAAGACCCCCCTTCAATCTCGTTCCTCGCGTGCAGCATCGAGCCGCTCCACCATGACGAGCAGGTGCATGCTTTCAGCAAAACGAAACAACGCCATAGTCGCCTCGTGATCTTGATATGAGTGGGGCGGTACAGGACTGCGATGAGCCGATGGTGACAGAGCCGCATGCGCATGACACGGAGCGCGGCCATCGCTCTGAGCAGTCCGTTGGGCGCGGCGGTGCTGAATATGGGTGCTTGTAGCGCGATCGGTATAGAGGTGGTAGCGTCCCGCGATACTGCGCCTGGTCTGAAGTCCACCATGACGATTGGCCTTGCCTGGGATGACGGGTATGTGTTGAGAAGGAATAGCAAGATGGGGAAATGTGGGCGTCGCGGGGGAGCCTCTGCGTTGGCGTTTAGGGTCATGGTCTCTGTAAAGTTACAGTGGTCAGTATCAGCATCAAGTGGTAGACGAGGTCAAGGAAGCGCGTTCTCGAAGAAGAAGGACAGAGAGCGAACGAGACAAAAAGTGGGAAGCATAAGAAGGCCGAAAGGGGGGAGGGAGAGATGGAGAGCAGAGCGCGATGGAACAGAACAAGAAATAACAAGAAACGGCATTAAGAAGAAGGGGGCTACTCACGATATGCGTCATAGCTCTCCCAAATTCCCCGTCGCCGACTTCTCATATCCGCCGTTGACTAGCTCGTCGTGGATCAAGCACTCTTGCTTTCCCGTCAATCGCATACGCCCTCACATCCCTTAGGTATAGCATCATGTTGGATCTCGGGAGGGCGAAGCGGTGGTAGGGCTTGGCGGGCGTGATGATGGTAAAGGTCGAAAATAGCCGCATGCGTTGAAAGGAGTTGCGGGTGTAGCGTCGTAGCACTGCGTACCCATTCATGTCCATTCCCCCATGCGGCTTCTTCCGCCTCAGCTCGACACCACCTCGCGGATCACCCATATCGATGGGCACCATAGGCGCCATTTTCCACCCTAGCCGCTTCAGACTCGGCGACCTCTCCTTCGATGCAACGGCTCGGATCGCCCATCATGACGCTGTCCAACCCCAAGAGCCCGTGGTGCGATGGCACAGCGTACGCCTCATACGACTCGAGAGCGAGGGCGCGAACATGGTGACGTGTTTGCTGCGCTTGGGTGGCTTGGAGGCGTGGACAGAAGCGAAGGCGCAAAAGCACAGCAGTGCTATACGGCGCATCTGGATACGCGTCATTGGAACTGTGCAAAAGTCGGATTTAAGGCACAAGAGGGAGCGTAGGCGTTATGACAACAGCGAGGGAGACAGCAGGAGGGACTAGAGATGTTCATGAAAGACCGCTGCAGCCAGTGACCCCCGAAGTTGAATGTAACATATCGTATGGGGCATTTCGCCGGCGTTCTAACGAGGGGGTAAAATGGGCGCAGACGCGCGGAGGCCAGGGGCGATCATTGCGTCATCGACCAGCCCTAAGCTTTCAACGCGTCCTGACACTTTGTGGCAGAAGTTTGTGCGCCGAGGGGAATTTGAAGGTCCTTGCAGGCGATCTAGATTGAGCCAGTGGAGATTCAAAGCATGCAGCCAGCAAGCGCCCAGGGCAGCACCGGATCGGAGTTTACGCAGGCGTGGTGCGTGCACTGCGTGAGCCACATAAAAGACGACTTCAGCGATTCTTGATTCCTTTCATTTGATCTACCCAGCACCCTTTCACTTCATTTGGTCCAATAGCTGGTGAGACATCCTGTTGTTGTCCTGTCGCATATTTTGACTGTCCGTGGGTCTTCCTTCGCATCCGAAGTTGGAGGCTGTATCTTTAGAGTACAGCAGACGGACATATCGGCCTTCACGCCAAACTTCGTAGACAGGCCTCGAAAAGGAGATATAAATGCCCTTCGAAGGACCTGCAATGACGTTCACTTAATCTTGCAGCACGCAACGAGGAACTGAATGCGAGCACAGCACTTACCTACACCAAGTACTTGCAGGATCCACAATGCCGGTGGGGCTCATTGTGTTCAAGTCTCGGTACATTGCAGGCCCCTCGCGCTTCACATGGCTAAAATAACGAAATTAGCTATCATGATCATCCGCCAGTGAGAAGGAAATTAATTAACTCAGAGCGACAGCAATGGGTGCACTGGCATTGACACCACCTGAAACCACGAGCGTCGTTATTCCAGCATCGAGCATTGCTATTCCGGCATCCAAGCCAGCACTTCGGGAAATACCTACCCTGAAACAAACTGAGAATGTTCAACACAACTCCCGGAAGCTCAAAGTCAATTCCGGATGACAGATGAATATAATTGCAACAGAAGACATGCGGCGTTAATACATAATGTAATCTACCAAGACATCGCAGAGAGAGTATCCAGAAAGCGCCACGGTATGTACAGCTAATATGTTTACAATCACTGACTTGGCCTATAGAAGTAAGCATGGGAAGCCCGCGAAAAAGACGAAGCGTGAGCGGCATAAGCCCAAAGAGCACAAGACACAGCAAGAGAAGTCGCATCGAGAAGAAGGAAGGCATACGGTGTATCCGGGGAGGGAGAGGCTGTGGTATAATATCGCAGGCGTGATGAGGAAGAGGTCGCGGGTGTGCCCAAGAGAAACAAATAAAATTCCTTCGCCATCGCATTAACCGATTGACAAGTTAGACGCAATTACATGCCATAGCCAGCCTCAAACCCATCTTCTTTCATGGAGCAGCCGGCACTCTTCCGTCAGGCCGTTCTCACATCCCCGATCGGCGTAGTCTGTCGGTGGATATGCTGCGATGTTTTATGCGCTTAGGTAGCTTTAAGATCTAGGCAGAAGCGTAGGCGTAGCTGCGGAGGGGTGGTATGGAGTGCATCTGGATATGCGACAATGGACGCCGGCGGCCCGGCGTGTTGGACCACACTCTAGGTTGGCGGACGATGCGACGAGGTGTCGAGGCATGCAGATGCATCTTTCCGAAGAAGCAGGAGTTGCCGACAGTGTATTAGATTGTAGACTCGAGGGATAGCAATCTTGCACGGCCATCGACCGCTGATGTTGTCCTGGCTCCCAGTCATCGTGTAATTGTTTGTCGCTGTACAGAAGCCGCCATGGATATCATTAGGTGGCGAAATCCTGTACTTTATGCATTCCATCCCGCCGATATCGGCACAGTGAAATAGAGAGGTAGGATATTCATGAGGCCTGTTCCCTTGAAACACGAACGGATATAGATGGCGCGTGGGCCAAGAAGTTGTGGAGCACCTGTGCATCTCATCGACCCTTCACGAGGCTAAATCGAGTATTTGATTTCACTAAACGCGCATGAACAGTAAGAGCACTCCTCACATCCATTCTGCTGGTCAACATGCTGGTCGTCCATCAAGCATATCTCGCTGACCCCGTACGCCTTCACATGTCCTATGCATAGCATCCTTGGAACCATGGGGACCCTCGCCTCATGAAAGCATATGGGCCAGTACGTCGTATCCGGGGAGGTGGAGGCGGTGATATGATTATATGGGTGCGATGATGAGGAGCTGGCAATGTTGCAGGGAAGCGGCTGCATCGAAAGGAAGCGCGAAGCATCTCCCCTTCCGTCCCGTTCCCTGCTGTCCCAGATAGACACCACCCCACCGATCTCACTCATTAACTGGCTTCGTCGGTGCCCATCAGGGACATCTTCTTCGATGAAACTGGGGAGAAACGCACTTGAACGGGGTGCTCGTCTATCCCATCGGTCCACAAGTCCAGGGGGCGTGTTCTACGAGGCTACGATGTGCTTAGCTTGGCGACCTGAGGAGAAGCGCAGGCGTAGGATCGGAGGACTTCTATACAGGGAATCCGGGCAGGACGCATTCGACGCTGGAACGTCGCCGAAGACGTCCAATTCATGTTGTGCTGAACAAGTAAGGTGCATTTCACCGGCGTTCATTAGAAACAATCTCCTGCAGCTGGAGAATGGCTAGTCAGTTCTTGCAATTAATTGTTTCATGCGGGCGAGATAAAGACACACCTGTCCTCGCCTGTGACATGCCGTAGATTGAACTCGCAGCTGGCAATAGCGGCTGTAGCTTGCAGGTTGGCGTCAGATCCTGGAGCCGATGGCAGTTTGAAAGAGATGAACAACCAATGACGGCATTGCCTCCGTGACCTTATGGACACGAACCATTTTCTTCGCCGAAATCAACTCAGCATTTAAACTGACTTCCTCCTGGCTGCTCTTTATGACCAATCGACTGCTTGCATCTCTCACTTTCTTTGGTAGTAGATATGCTGCGCAATATTAATGGAGACATCTTATGTGGCCTGTCAAGAGAATGTCCACATCGTCAATTGAAAGGTTCGACCGATCAGGGAACAGAGTCTGTTGAAAATTGTGCTGAATTATGGTCTGCTGCAGTGCGCTACAGTCCTAATTGGAATCAAAAAAAATTCCATAATTGCAAGTGGTTGCGAAATTGCAAGTATCCAGTCTTCCACCAAGGTTGTCACAATTCAACATCGCGCCGTAGCTCAGCTACGCCGAAGCGACTCAGGCTTGTCTCCTCACGACGGACCTTACGCAAGCCGAACCGGTGCGTTTTAGTATCTCGTTAATGCTTTGTCGATTTCCCTAATCACCCGAGCCTCTTCTGGGCCCTCCATATGTGCCTCCTCCCTCCGCATTCAGACCTGCAGGTTTGGGTGCACAAAAAAAGTGCCCCGATCGTGCGATACCGATGCAGTGCTGAGGGTTCGTGCAGCGTCGAGAAATGGGGGCGTCCACGTCGACGCGGGCGGTCCCGAATGGCCTTGTACTTGCGCGGTACCCAGAAATGATCTTCTAGTCTAAAAGGACTGGCAGGCGCACTTCGTCAACATAAACGTCCCTTAAGTGTATTTTTACCGGGTCTGCTATCCCAGAGGGCCACCAAGTCAATTCATCTCGCAGCACAGCTTATCCGCTATCTTACAGCTGTACAAAGTTCAGGGGTTCGTCTTATTATCTCTTACAACCAAAAGATTACCCTACCTGACCCAGCACTGTTGCAGCCGAAATGTGCCTTTGCTATTGTGGCGCGTCGCTTTCAGACACTTTCGGTCTATCAAGATGGGCTTCATCGAAACTGTCCCTGCACTCGCCGTAGTTATGCATTGATTATACCCTGCTAAGCAGTGCTTCACGAGTGCAGGGCTGATGGGAATGCTGCGGAAAACGAGACAGCGGGGGGCTGATACGAAGAAATTAGGAATGATAATACAAGCTAGTATGTATTCAACAGCAACTGTCCATGTTTCAAGTTCTGCCCCACGTATCTGAAATTCTTCTTTCGGTTGATCTCCTTTGGCTTCAGCAGCCAATCATCGAAAGCTCAACTGCTGGTTTCGGTGCTTTCTTCGTCATCGCTTGCATCTGTGCTTTCTCCGGCATCGCTGTCATCTGTGCATTGTTCGAGGAGTTCGGAGCACTCCGCAGCTTCATCCTCGAGACCAATGTCGAGAAAATGATCTCGAGCATGCATCAAAAGGTTCTCCGCTTCTTTGTACTTGCGCTGAGCAAGGAGGATTCGGCCCAAGGACTGTGCACACTGCGCTTCACCCAAGCGATCGTTGATCTGGAGGGACTGGGCTCGAGCGTCTGTGAGGACGGCTGCGGCTTCTGAGTATTCGCTCTGCATTCTGAGGTTGTCTCCTAGGGCCCTGGAGCACTGGGCGGCACCCAGACGCTGACCGATCTCGAGAAATTCAGCGCGAGCATTCGTGAGGATGGCTGCAGCTTCAGAATAATTGCTCTGCATGCTCAGGATCTCTCCCAAGCTCCGCAAGCACTGTGCGGCACCCAAACGCTTCCCGATATCGAGGAACTGGGCTCGAGCGTCTTTGAGGACGGCAGCGGCTTCAGAGTCCTTGTTCTGCATTCTGAGGTTTTTTCCCAAGCTCCGTGAGCACTGGGCAGCAACCAACCGATCCCCAATCTCGAGGGCCTCAGCTCGAGCGTTGGTAAATATGGCGGTGGCCTCGGAGTACTTGCTCTGCATGTGCAGGATCTCTCCCAAGCTCTGTGAGCACCGGGCGGCACCGGAGCGGTCGCCGAGCTCGAAGAACTGGGCTTGAGCGTCTTTGAGGACGGCAGCGGCTTCAGAGTGCTTTTCCTGCATTCTGAGAGCCTCTCCCAAGGTCTCCGAGCACCGGGCGGCACCCGCACCATCTCCAACCTCAAGGAATAGATCCCGCGCCTGCAATAACGTTGATGTGGCCTCCGTGTACTCATTCCGGCCATGCATGATCGCAGCCATGATGTCCCAGTACCGCGCCTGCATCGCAGTGGGGACCGAAGGCACCAATCCAGAGACCTTCTGCAATAGATGGGAGGAAGGAATTATGTAGCATAGGTACCATGAGGCTTTTATAGCGATGTCCACAATTATCTCCCCAGGATCATGGACAACAGCATGGTCAATCAGATTGCCGATGTTCCCCATCTCGGGACTGAGGGCGTCGACGGCACCGCTAAATTCAGGACCAAAATCGACCATTGCGTAAGCGTGCACAAGCTCCCAGAAAATATTGTAAATGCACTGCGCGTGTTGCAAATCCGGAGGATAATGGTGAAGAACAAAGTGTCGAATGGGAGATAGCACACCTAGCTTTCTACCCGCAGTATAGACAAGCGTGAATTTCCGTAGGAGAAATAGGTCTGAGGTGGCACACGGAAAGGTCTTTTCGATGATATCCAAATGTTCCTCCCACTGCAAAAGACCGTCGGGGAGCAGGCATAGCATCCCAAGAAGCTGGATCGCTTCGGAATTCCGTTCGACGTCCAGGGACTCCATGGACAGAGCAATGGATATCTCAACGCTCTCTAGCTTATCCTTCGTATAGCGGTCGAGACTGAGCATGCGTGTTCTTTGCTTCTGCCACTGTTTCAGTACGTATCGTGGGGAAAGATCCATGCTGACATGCGCGAGCAAATGAATAGCGAGCGGGACATGGTCCAATTCTCTCAATAGATCATTGAGGACTTCATTGCCGTCCACTGAGCCGTCGCAGAATGTCGCATTGATGGCCAAAAATACTTCTTTGGCCGAAGCCGCGGGTAATGGACGGAGCGACTCTGAAATCGTCCATCGAATGCCGGGCGGCGCGATGGTAGCGCGCATTGTGATGATCAACGTGCTCGATGGACATTCGGCGATCTTTTGCAGGAGGTCGCGTGTCGCGGCATGATTACCTTCTGCCTCCCAAGTAGACTCGAAGTTGTCGAGAACAAAGAGTGTCGGCCGCGCGGCTTTCAATGCAAGATGCATGGCAGTGACGAGATTCTCTCCGGCAGCGGCAGCAACCCCCAGGGTCTGCAGAATGCGGGATGCGAGCAGATCAGCGGAGGTGGCAGCGTCACATGCAACGAAGAAAATCCGATCGCCGTAGCGAGCGACAACGGCTTCGTTTCGTATGAGGTGCAGTGCGGTCGCGGTCTTGCCCATCCCCCCGGAACCCAAAATGGCGATTCTGGGATTTTCGTTGCCGGTGACGATTTCTGCAAGCGTCGATACAATGTCGCCTCGGCCGAACCATATATCTGGCGCTGAGGGCTGAGATGGTGGTGGAGGACTGATAATATCAGCTGGCACATCTTTTTTATCATCAGAGATCGCGTAGATGTATCATTTCAGGACTTACCTGTTGGACTGACTCCGCTGTACATATTGAAGTCGCCCGCGACATTCATCACTGGGCCCGATGTGCCGATGGTGTTGAAAGACATCTTTCCGACAGCGTCAGATCACTAAAATTGCTGATATAGAGTCTAATTACGCACCGTGTTTGCTGCTGGGATGGTTGTCGATGTCGTCCGATCGCCAATGCTCTCGCGATCATCCTGTAACCTCAGCTGTTTCCTCTTTCCGAATGTGTTCTCTATTCTGGATAACATGTTTATGGAGAAAATTGCAGGAGGTGGTGATGAGGTACAGAGATGCACCGACTATGAGCGCTAGACCCACATCACGTTTGTCTGCCAGGCTGCAACAGGCCCGCAGGCGGCACCGCCACGATGTGGCGTCTAAACCGAACTCGCGAACTTGCATAGTTCGCATGTACTCGCTGTAAGTGAGTTCAAGATTGATTAATCAGACACGATACCTCCAAACTCTCTCCTTCGACATGCTTGGAGGAGATGGGTAGATGAGAAGAGGATAAAAAACAGGAAATGCGCCCAGAGAAATCGCACACAAATAGGGTTAGCACTTTGTGTCAAAATATTGCTTCAAGTGCTGGGGTTAGAGAGTATAAGGGCATGAACTTCGCAAAAATAAAACCCCTGTGCAAGAAAATCAGAAATCGAAATCGAGAGCAATGTGCGCCTACCACCTACCGCCGAGGATGCCTGGCTGCTTACGGCCGAGTCTTGTATTACGTGCAAAGAAAAGGCAGTGTAGTGTCGACGTATGCACGCAAGGCGACAACAGATGCACGATGACGGCTCCGAGTAATTCACGAGGAATATTGCTCCAAACGAACCGATAGCCTTCATTTCAGTTCTAATTTTCGCAGCAAAGAGGATGGTCTGGCACGAGAAGCATTGGCACAGCATCGGAAATCAGAGGGGAGACGAACAATGACACGCGGAAGAGACGAGCAGTTGCATTGCAGTCACAGTATGAATATCCCTCTATCACAAGGATCATATATTCCTATCCTCGCCCCACTCCAGCACCCCCACGTACACCCCTCCATCCACCCCATCCTGACCCTCACTTCCAACATCTTCCACGCCTGGAAGGCAGCGTCCCGAGAGCCTGTCATTCACAACCTCGAAGCAGGTGAGGATGGAAATGCACGCTGAGATCGTTGTACCGAATAGAGAATGATGCGCGTAGCATGAGGCCTGAGGGCTAGCCGACGTCCTCCTGGAAGACCCGCATTCAATCCCGCTGCTCGTGCGCAGATCCGCTTCACCACGAAGAGCAGATACAGGCTTTCAGGGATACAAAATAACGCCGGTAGTGAGGGCGTTACAGGACTGCGATGAGCAGGTGGTGGCAAATGCGCACGCCCATGACATGGAGCATGGTCTTCCTTCTGAGTAGTACGTTGGGTGGGGAAGAGGTGGAGAAAGAGGGCATGCAGCGCAGGCGGTATAGAGCTGGCAGAGTCCCGCGGTACTGAGCCGGTGGTCAAAGATCCATTGTGTCGACTGGCCGTTCCTGGGATTATGCATATGACACTAAGAAGGAATATTGAGATATAGACATGCGCGCGTCGCGGGGGATTCCTCTGATTTAGTGTTTAGGGTTGGTCTCTGTGAAGTCCCAGTGGTCAATATTAGCATCAGGTCATAATCAAGGGTAAAGGAGCACGTTCACGGGGACGGAAAGAAGCCACATAAGACGAATATATGACGTGTAAGAATTTTTAACGCAATGAGATGGCCGGGAATGAGAAGAAAGAGATAGAGAGCAGACCGCGAAAACACATGATTATGCAGAACAAGAAACAGAGAAAGGTAGACTGCTCACGATACGCGCCCTAACCCTCTTGTAAATGCCCTGCCCGCGACTCTTCGTGTACAATATGTCCATTGACGGGCTCGTCGCCCATCAAGCACCCTCGCTTTCCCACCAATCCCAATCCTATACATATGAACATCCCTTCGGTCTAGCTTCACCTCGAGATCGTCGTGTGCGCGAGAATATTGGATCCCGGGCGGTCGAGGGGGTGGTAAGACTTCGTGGGCGCGGTGAAAAAAAGGTCGCGAGGGGGTTCAGAACGCATGAGTTGAATGGAACTATGGATACGGCCTAGTAGAACTGTACGTCATTCTTGTCGTCCCATTCTCCCTCCAGCTTCTTCTGCTCCTGCTCAACACCATCTCGTTTATCCCCTTATCGATGGGCACCGTTGGCGCCGTTATCCAATCTAGCAGTTTCAAACTTGATGACTTCAGCCTTGGTGAAAGGACCCCGAATCGTGCATCCAGCCGTTCTCCGAACCCAATATCCCGTGCTGCGATAGTAGAGCTGCGCCGAGGTGCGACTCGTGAACGAGGGCGCGGACATTGTGATGTACTTGCTGCGCTTGGGCGGCTTAGAGAGCTGTAAGGAATCAAAGGTGCAAGAACATAGGAGCGGTACACGGTGCACGTGGATATGCGACATTGGACGCCAGCACGTCAGATCGGATATTGGGCGGGAGAATGATGTAGGAGTCGGATCCAAGAGAACCATCCACTCGGTGTTTCGAGGGGGAGATGAAGGCCAGCGGCCGGAAGGGGCGCCTCAATGCTCTCTATGGTTTCCCTGCGCGATCCTGTTCCTTCGTCGCCCGCCTGCTTTGCGCCCATGCCATGAGTAGTTCCCCAGCGCCCCTTCGGCCCGCTCACATCGTGCTAGATGCAGATCCACCCCGAAGCGAAATCACTCTACTCGGCCACTGCTAGCGGGTTCCAGGCGACACATGACGCTGATGTCATGGTCTCGAGTTCCTGGTGTTTATGTCGACGGCATAGGAGCGCTACAATCCGGAGGTGGCCGAGGCAATGTGCTGGGCGTGGGACGTGGAGCACGAAACATGCCACGCAAAGCGCACCGAATGAAGTGCAGCGCGTCCAGTGTGACCCCAGCCGCGCCGCGGGATACTGAACTGATGGGCAGAATCATGTCAATCGTGTCCCCTCGACACCTATGGTCGTTCCTTGGATGACGGGATGATGCTGGGGAGAAACGGGGGCCAGATGCAGCGAGGGGGTTACGCGCTTCGCGAGGGAATCGCAGACAATTGATGATGCCCTGGAGGAGGCGTGAAAGGGGATAAAGCTGGCGGAAGGGCGGGAAGACGCGATCAAAGCAGGCTGGGAAAGAATACCGGAGGGGCGGAGCAAAGAGGCTGACCGAACGAGTGTAGCCTAGAGGCTGGCCAAGGAGATCGTCGAGTACCCCGAATGATATTGACAGTGGATAATGGCTTTCAGCCTACAAGGAATGAGGTTCGGGTGAGAAAGGCGCTGCCAGTGACAGAAGGGTAGTGAAACAACGATGAAAGGAGGCTGATAGGAGAATATTAAGAAAATGTTCAAACGGAGGTAGCATGGAGGCTGGTAAAAGAGGTGTTTGAGTAACATACCGTGTACGAGAGGTTAACACTCGATGCCTCAGCGCTGGCTCGCAACGGTGAAAGGGGGGAAGCAGCTGACAAAGTGTGCGCAAGACATCATAGAAATGGTTAGTAGAATGCGGAAAAAGCTGGTCAAATAATAGAGATAGAGGCCAGCAAAGAAGGTCGTCGACTGCCAACTCGCGTTGTATAACATCGCTGGTGTGATGGTTCAAACCAGGTATTGTACAGTCGTGGAGGTCTGAATCGGCGGGAGAATAAGGATGAGGCTGGTCAAACGTGCGAAACAAAGAGGCTGGCAGTGACAAAGAACAACGGACGTCGTAGGATAGCATACTCCAAAGGAGGTGGTCATTCGATACTGAAGGACGGCTAACACCGACTGGCGTTTGAAATAGGGAGAAGGAGGCCGGTAGAGCCAAATAAGATCGGGAAATGGGGGCTGACATGTAGATTTCAAGAAGCAAGAAGAGAGAGGAAGCAACATAAGAACGATGGTGGAGCCTGGGCACGATCGACTCGGAGGAAGCAGGGCAGAGCCGCAATAACGAGACATAGAGTGGGAGCGGGAGCCGGAAGGACCGCGAATAATAATAAATAAGCGACAATACTAGAGGCCGGTAGAGTAGTGGAGTAGCGGAGAAGTGAATGAGGGAGAAGATACGAGCGAAGGACAGTGGAGCCTGGCGGACTCGGAGAGAAATCAGCATATGAATCGGGGGCTGGCCATGGCTACGCAAATGCGGCAAACTTCTACAAGGCTGGCAGAGAAACTGACCGCATGTCTTACAAAGTGAAAGAAAGGGGCTGGGTGAAGACATGATAAAAGGAGGCTGGTAGAGCATATACGGGAGGCGGGGCAGAGGGATTCGTGGCCAATTCGTGGCAACAGCATGACCAAGGTTCGGAAATTCCGCCCGCCCGTTCCGCCCCGATTTAGCCGGTGCTACAAAGTCCGAGGGTGTGGCGGATCTTTAAATATTGCTTGCATCCAGTCTTTCGGCACACTGGGGTGCTAATAACCGCACATCATGGGCTATAAAATGGTATTTCACAAAATGAAATGCACTAGGGGATCATACGGACGCGGATGAGCCTACGCCGGCCTGCTTAGGTTCGGACAGTCCCTATCTTGCGCTTGTGGGCTTGTAGCAGCCTTCGGGCCGGCATTTTGATGCATGGAATGGGAGGACTTGTACCATTTATTTACTCAAATATATACCACAAATGTTTCTTTGAGCTCAATGGACGCCTGATGAACCGCCCGCTATGAATACATGCTATTTATTACTATTTGTATTGTGGCGCGCACAATAAAACTATTTACGGTGCCGCCACAATGAGGTTGGAGAAAAGCCGTACATAGTGGAGGCATACTTAATAGTATACCAGCAGCAGAAGCTCAAAATTTGATATATAGCATAGGGCGGAGAGGCAGAATTTCCATAAACGAGATATCCTCCCAATTTCATAAAGAGGGCGGGCTTACGATCCCCCAGAGCTGGCTGACAACGATTGATTAACGGGAGAGAGGCTGACGTAGGGGTGGAAACGATGCAATGAAAGGAGGCTGGGAGAGCATAAGGGAGGGGGGGGTGAGTACGAGACAGGTAAAACCAGTGTCACCTACTAAGGAAATCATTGAATAAAATAAAGGATGCGGAGATTGAAATCCACCGGGAGCTAGCAGGATTTATGGTAGGAGAAGAAGAGGCTGACATGAGGCGGAAAGGCATGATGAAAGGAGGCTGGCAGGGAATACGGGAGGGGCGGAGTAACAAGTGTAGTACATAAGCTGACTATGCCGATCATGAAATATCGCGAACGAGGGCAGATAATTTATAATGACTTGAAGGAAGCGCGAAAGTGGATATAGTTGCTGGTAGCCGCGGAAGGGCACAAACGACACGATAGAAGGAGGCTGATAGACAATCATTGGCTAAACGAGTGTAGAACAGAGGGCTGAGTCCTGACCAAGGAGATCGTCGAGTACCACATGAGGTTGGAAATCAATAATGTCATTTGGCTGACAGGAATGCTGATCGGGAAAGAAAGATGCAGACAGAAGAGCGGAAAGACACGATACAAGGAGGCTTACAGGAGAATGCAGAAGAAAATCGTCAAACGGAAGCGGCATGGAGACCGTCTGGCAGCAAGCACAGCATCCCAAGGAGCTGCACTGATCCAGGATTCTGCGCAGCATCCAGTGAGGTGATTGACAGTGATACGGACATATCCACACTCTGCAATCGCGCAGCAGTCGGGAGGCGGATCATCTGTGTCTTTCGTTCTCGCCATCGCTCCAGCAAGTAGGCTTGAAGCCTCGGCTGACCTGTGCGAGCAAATGGATGGCGAGCGGAACGTAGTTGAGCTCCTTGAGCAGCTCATCCAAGGCTGCATCATCGCCATCCGAGCCGCGCGGAAACTGCCCGTGAATAGCTAGAAACATCTCTTTGGCCGACGCAGGGGATAACGCGGGGATGGTCTCAGACCACGACCATTGGATTTCTGACTGAGTCCACGCTGGCTATCTTCTGCAGGAGATCCTGGATTGCGCTGTGGTCTCCCGGGGCATCCCAGGTCGACTCTAGGTTATCGAGAGGTAGCAGTGTTGGAAAAGCTTCTCTAAGCGCATCATGCAGCACATTGATGGCGTCTCCGCTGGCAGCCCCTGGCACCCCCAATATGTGCAGGATCCGAGAAGCGAGCCCGCCTGCAGACGTGATACCATCACATCCAACGAAAAACTCATGATCACTGAACCGTTTGGCCACAATGTCGCGATGAATTAGATGAAGGGCGAGGGATGTTTTTCCCAGTCCACCAGCGCTAAGGATGGCGATCCTGTACCGTTCATTGCCGACGAAGAGATTCACCAGCGTTGAGATAATCTCCTTGCGGCCAAAGAAGTGCTCTGGAGGGACTAGCTGAGACGGTGCTGTGCTAATACTGCAATTCTAGCACACTCAGCGAAAGGCTTGTTGAACTTATTTATGCAAAAGTATCTTACATTTGCAGCACTGGTCCATCGGAATTCTGTTTAGCCGGCACTATATTAAGCAAGTTGCAGCAGGGTGAGGAAATAATCTCACATCATGTGCGGTCTTTAGCTCGTCGATCGTGCACTGCAGCCTTACCGTGCCCATCCGCACGGAAATCAATGCGTATATCTAATGAATCATGATGGTCCTAATCAGCGTGCAACGAAACCGTAGAAATTCAAGTGCGCGCACCTCAAATGCAACGAGCTACCGATTGATGATTTCTGTACATTCGGCAATTTTCCGGGCATTTCTCGCCAAGTTCAACCCTCTGTTTCGATCCGCCTGGTGTTGCAAAATATTCTGGACTGCTTGCATGCTCCTAGAGATCAAGAGAAATCAACATGAGAAAATGAAGCCAAGAACGACACGACACACACTCTTCAAGCCTCTTGATATCATCACTCAATCTCTCGTCGATATCCGCGACGTTGCAGTCTTGAAGGTTGAATAGATTGGGCTCATGAGTTTGCCGATATGATCAAACAGATCGTGGCAAGCATCTTGGTTGTCCTTCATTTTCTACGTCTAGCATCAACAGAGTGCATTCGTGACACTGCCAGCGGACTCACCTATGCGATTTCAATGATCTAGCAGCCGATCAGGCCGGCAGCTTGAAGACCAGGTACATTTACTCCACCGCTACCGAGATTGGCCACGAGATTGCAAACGTTGAGCGTAGTCTCCAGAACTGATGACTGCGAGATCACGGCGGGACTTGGGCTGCGCGAGAGCCATTGAGGCTTGGGCTTTAACCACGACATAGGCACTTGAGTTGATTACAATGATCTAGTATGCGAGGAAGAGAAAGGTTTGGAGCGATCAGTAAGGTAGATAATATATGGTGCGATAAGACGCCTCGTGCAGCGAGCGGCAATGTTTGAAGTTGACGGGAAGGTCCTTTTTACAGCGCTTTCACTAAACCTTGGCAGCGCCTCTCTCACGCAACTCGTCCATTTTCGGACAAACAAATTTGGAACGATGGGCGCTAATTATCGATTCACGTCCTCTACCTCACTTTGCCTTTGTTTCTGTGATTATAAGCACTTAGAACACCTCACCTGTGCAAAGCTGAGTGTCCGATACTTTGTAGAATTTCTTTATGGTATTTTCATGTCGGCATGTTGAAGGAGGAACAAGTGGCAAAATAGGCTCGTTCGGGTACAAACTGTGTTATAAGTACATATTCAGAGTGATTCGCGTCGCAGAAGTACTCCTAAATATCACATATGTTATTTTCTGTCAGTTTATGTAGCATGACTCTGCCCACCAGCTGCATCATCACTGATATAGAGAGGGATTGCTGCAAAGTGGCGGCGCGCAAGAATTCGTATGGAAGTTGCGCGAGGGAGAAAAAACCGCGCTGCCCAGGAGGGAAGGCGCTAGAAGCGATATGTAATTACAAACCGCACCGGAACGGAGTTTACGGAGGTGTAGTTCCATGTTTTATGGTGGAAGCGCCCACATGGCATATGTACATCTTGCACGACGACTGTCGATTCCAGATGCTGGTTGAAGATCTAAGATGGCGCTACTTTCAAATAATGTGAAAGATGTGAAAACATGCGCAGAATGGCGGAATTCACCACCAATCTACCACAGAATTACACGCATGTCAGGTTCATGAGGATGGTCTGGCACGAGAAGGATAGGAGGCGCATCGCAAGTCAGATGGCGGACATGTACAAGCAGTGATGATGATGTAGGAGACCGGTTCAGTCGCATTTCAGTCACAGTGCAAACATCCCTATATCTCCAGGATCGCGTATTCATGTTCCCACATCTCAATCCCCCTACCACCAACCCGTCGCCTCCCCACTTCGAACAACATTCACGCCGGGGAAGCAGCATCCAGCGAGTTCTCCAAAACCTCGAACTGGAGGCCGGTGGGGACGTGCGCGTAACCTGAGTGCTTTTTCAATTCCCTGCGCGTTCTTTTTCCGCCCCCGTACGACCCCGACTGGAGTGGCATCGAAGCGCTCCCCTTCAATCATGTCCCAAATGTGAAGATACAGCTCCACCGCGAAGCGGAGGTACAGGCTTTCATGGCTACATAGCAGCGCTGTCGTCTTCTCGCGGGCCTGATGTGAGTGTCAGCAGTACAGACATCCGATGAGGATGGCATAGGGGCATCGGCGCCGCTTTTCGGTCGCAGGGCTGCGTCTAGCGTGGCGGAGGTGGATATGGAGTCCACTACGGCCAGCAAGAAGTTGCCCGCATCTTGGGTTTCTGGGCCGGTATTAAGGATCGCGGGAATCACATCGGCTATTCTTTGAATGCTGAGGGTGCTGTTGGGAAGAAACGAGAAGGAGAAGCGAGGAGGGTAGAGATCCAGATTCCAAAAACGTGCGTGTCGCAGAGGAGACGCATGTGTTGACATGGATAGGCGCTGTAATGTTCCAATAGTCAGCACTCTTTTCAGGTAGCGAGCAAGGTTATGGTAGCGGATCTCGAGAATGGAAAGATGGAGAAGTGAAGAAAAGCATGAAGCATTAGAAGATTCCAAAGCATATGCAGACGGCAAAGCAGAAAGAAGATATAGAGGGCATAGCGCGAAGAAACAGGACGAGACGAGACAAAACAAGGAACATCACGAAGAGAAAGGAAGACCACTCACGATACGCGCCTTGACTATATCGTAACCTGCCAGCCTCTGACTCCTCGTATCCATTCTGCCCGTCGACGTGCTCATTGTCCATCAAGCACGTTCGCTTTCCCACCATCCCCGTGCACCATCACATCCCTTACGACTAGCGTCCTTAGAACCGCAATGATCTTCGCATCCTGATCGCATGTGCGCAGGTACATCGCATCCGGGAGGTGCAGGCGGTGGTATGATCTCATTGAGGAGTTGGCGATATTCGAGGGAAGCGACTGCATTGAAAGGAACCATGAGACGTCTCCCATTCCGTCGCGTCCCCATCTCATTCTGACCCAGCTAGATACTACCTAGCCAGTCCCACTCATGAACTGGCTTTCACCTTGGCACCTTGATCGCCGGCGACCTCTTGGTTGATGCGACTGGGGTGAAATGCAAGGGAACGGCGTGCTCGTCCATCAAATTGGTCCATAAGTCGAAGAGACGTGTTCTACGAGGCTACGTCACGATTTAGGCGCAAACTTTGTGATGTGTCTAGTGCGTTTAGGTAGCTTAGAGACCTGGAGAGAACCGCAGGTGTGGGAGCGAAGGACTTCCATAAAGGGAATCCGGGCATGAGGTATTAGAGGCTAGCGCGTTACCGAAGCCGCTGGGTATGGGGTAGGGCCAAAGAGTCGTATCAACGGAGGCCTTTCAATCCACGCTACGAGGGGCACGTCTAGGCCGGCTGGGAAGAAGCGGATTATAACGAAGAGGAGGTGTGCGTCTATCCTTTAGAAGGGGTCGGGGAAGAGGGACTGGGACTTGGACTGGGGCGCTCTTGCTGGAAGCCAGGACTGCGAAGAGCAGATGGTGGTGGAGACGCATGGGCATGGCATGATGCGCGATCTTCGTGCTGGGTAGTATGTTGGGTGCAGCAGAGCTGGAAGGGATTGCATACGGCGAAGTCGGTATAGAGTTGGCGGTGTCCTGCGATACTGACCCGGTGGTCGGAAATGCACCATGGCGATTGGCTTTCACGGGATGATGGGTATGAAGTTGGAATGGTCAAACGTAGACATGTGCGCGTCGCGGGGAGTCCTATGCATTGGCGTTGAGGGCCATCGTCCCTGTAAGGTTCTAGCGTCAGTAACCGTGTCTAGTCACAAGAAAGGCCAAGGCAACGGGTTCTCGAGAATGGCAGGGCGAGCCGCGCAAAAGTATGAAGCATAAGAAGATATCACGGAATAAGATGACTGCGGAGGAGAAGAAGATGGAAAGCAGAGCGCGAAGAAACAGAACAAGGAAGAACAGGAAACAACATGAAGAGAAGCAAGACTACTCACGATACGGGCTATGAGATTCTCGCAACTTCCTTGCCTCCGACATCTCGAATTCGCCATGACCGTCAAGGAGATTGTCGCCCATCAAGGACCCTCGCTGTCCCGCCAATCCCTTACACATTCGTACCCCTTCGGTCCAGCGTCATCAGAATGGCGACGTTCTTCGCCTGAAGACCACCGTATGCGGATCCCGGGAGGTCGAGGTGGTGGTAAGATTTCGCGGGCGCGGCGATGACGAGGTCGAAAGCATGTTCAAACCGAACGCATCACTGAAAAACGCATCACTGAAAAGAAGTGCGAAGATGGCCCCGTAGCACGCCACGTCTCCCATTCCACTGTTCATCATCTCCTCCTCCAACAAGACTTCACCTCACCGATCCCCTTGTCGATGGGCCTGTAGGCGCCATTATCAACCCTGACAGCTTCATACTCGGAGGCCTCGACCTTGGTGCAAAGGCGCCGGCTGTGAATCGTCCACCGGTAGTTCTCCTAACTTCATAACTTGTGCGGCGATAGCACAGCAGGAACCTCGGTATAGCTCGAGAGCGAGGGCGCAGACGTGGTGATGTCATGGTTGCGCTTGGATGGGTTGGAGACATGGACGAAAGCAAAGGCCCAAGAGCACTGTGGCGCTGTACAGCACATTGGACGCCGGCACGTCAGACCAGACTTTGGGCGGGGGATGATGCAGGAGTTGGCACCAGGGTGCATGGGGAGGGTAGGCGCTGGGGTGCCATTTAGGACGAGTGCGAGGGGGACATCAAGTGGTCGGTTTCCGATTCGTGTTGTTGGGCTGAACAAGCGAGATGCATTTCGTCTACAGCGCCATATGCATGTAAGTAATTAGAAACATCCTGAAGAATAGTCGAGATAAAGACATGCACACACCTTGGCATTGATTACAATCGTCACCCTGTAAGCTGTCGCAGCGGGCAATATGAGTCTTTGAGACCCACAGATGATCGAGCAAAGACGTATTGCCTCCGGGAGATCACGTACATCAGCTACTTCCTCGCCGAAATCAATATCAATCAACTCAACAGAGTGACCTCTTGCTGACCTCCTCTTGGCTGCTCTCTATTATCAATCTACTGCTTACACCTCCCACTTTCATTCCCCGAAACATCTATACATGCTGCGCCATGGAGACTTCTTATAATCATGAGGTCTGTCAATAAGCATTTCGAGAATGTCAACAGCCTTAAGTGTCACTTGCAATTGGCTCAAAACGAAACTATTAGGGAATGGTCTGTTGATAGTTGTATTTCGATGCAGAGCACTACATTGAATTGGGTATTTCAACTGGAATCATGAAAAATTCGACAAGTATAAGTGCTTTGCGAGGTATCAAGGATCCAATCCTCCACCACGGTTGTGACGATTCAACATCTCGCCCTGACTCGGCTGCGCCGAAGCGACTCAGGCTTGGCCCCTCATGACATTACTGGTCCTTTGGATAATCTCGTCAATGCTTTATCGACGTCGCCCATCACCCGATCCCCTCCTTCTGGGCCCTTCATATCCGCCTCCGCCCTCCGCTCGCAGGTTTGGGTGCACATCAAAAGCACGCCGATCGCGTGATAGCAACGTATGCGTGCAGCATTGAGAACCAGAGGCCTCCGCATGAAGACAAGCGATCTCAAATATTCTTCTACTCCCGCAGCCTCAGCACACAGTCTAGCGGGACTGAAAAGTGCACTTCCTCGGCATAGATGTTCCCTGGTGATATTCGCACCGAAGCTGCTATGCCAAAGGACCGTGAAGTCAATTCGGCTCGCCGAGCGGCTTGTTCAATATCTTGCAGCTGCACAAAGTTCAACTTTTCGTGCTTATCGTCCTACACACCCTAACCCCTCTGGCGCAACGTTATTTGAGGGACAATGTCCCACTAGGCGGGGTGCGTCGCTCTCAGACGCTTTTCATGCATCAAGACTTCCTTCATCAAAGCTGTCTCTGCGCGGGTATTCCAAGGGTATTCAGCTGTTAGATCCGGAGATTGATAATGATAAAGACGTACAATTGTGTCGACAAGGCCGGGCTCGCTTCGCCCACTATCAAAACACCATGGACCAGGTGAAAAGGGGATTTGAAGCAGCTCATGATACATTGCAGTATGACGAGCTTGGATTATCAAGAAGGCTGGCGGGCTGTCGAATTCTAACATTCATATTAAAAGTGAAGGGGGACCAGGAGCATGAAATAGAAAAGGAGGTCGGCTTACATACATGATTGTCTACTAAAAGTACTGGCAATTGCCCCCAGCTTGATTCAATTACATTTCACGGACCTGCTTTTAGAACCTAATGACATGAAGTAAGAGAACAACCTGCGAGATTCTACCGCCAAAACCTGCTTGCCTCAGGTTATAATTATAATTAGAGAATCTTCGCACCCCTTCATCTACGCTTAATCCTAGATTTTTTCGTTGTATGCTTTGCGTTCAGTCGCGAACTCAGCATCTCCGGCAACTCTCAATGCCAGTTTGAGCCAAATTCGAACATCAATGTATGGATATAAGCTCATAGCCCCACATTTATGCTTAGACTATATGGGATCTGCTTTATCAGTGCAAGGTGGGAAGAGAGATCGCTCCTATCGCTCCTACCGGGCTATATTTGATATCAGCACAACAGCGCCACATCTCCGCTATGAATTAAAATAAAATGTATGGCATAATTGAGTACTATCTGAAGGATTGAGTCTACAGAAAGGCTCCAAGGGGCTAGACAATCAAGTAGTGCGAGATTTCTATCCTGACTTTTTTTCACCAGCTGACACAGATCAAGTATATATGCGAGATGGCGTTAACGGCTGGTGGTCTTATAATTTTTCGTTTCGTTTGCTCCATAATTTTGAGTCCGTCGGCGCTCTGTGAAATTGATAATCATGCCGGAGGAGCCTGGCCATCGGCGAGAGGAGACATTGTGCATATGTCACCCAAGAGTTGGCCAATAGCGAGAGAATACCTGGTGCGCGACGATGATCAGGGGGAGAGGAGCCGGAGCAATTGTTTTACTAGAGCGATAGCGAGGAGCGCTGGGAAAGCAGATGATGGGGACCAGCTCGGCGGTGGAAACAACTTGCAGTAAGGAAGGAGAGCCGCGGCAAGGAGGAGACATAGACCATAAAATGGGAGCTGGAAGGGCCGGCTGGCAGGTAAGGGTGACAGTGAGTGACGCAAGCTAGAAGATACGAAAACAATAGAAACTATCATGCAAAGAGGCTGGTCAAGCGAGTGCGGCGAACTTTGAAGTGGCTGGCAGATAGTACAAAAGGAAGAGCTGACAGAGCCGCTGATCAAATGAGTGTTGCACAGACGCTGACCTTGCAGATTATCGATTATTTAAAAGGATGCCTACAATCGATAATGCCCTGCAGGAAGCGTGAAAGAGGATAGAGCTGGCGGAAGGGCGGAAAGACATAATGAAAGGAGGCTGGCACAGAATATGGGAGGGACGGAGCGAGAGGCTGGCCAAGAAGATCGTCGAGTACCCCAAATGATGTTGACAGTGGATAATGAATTTCATATTACAAAAATAAGGGTCAAGTGAGAAAGATGCTGCCAGTGACAGACGGGCAGAGAAAAAACGATGAATAGAAGGTGATAGGTGAATGCATAAATGAATGTTCAAACGGAGGCAGCACGGAGGCTCGCAAAAGAGGTATTCTTGTAGCATACCGTGTCCGAGAGGTTAACACTCGAGGCTTCAGCGCTGGCTGACAACGGTGCAAGGGGAAGAGGGCGGCAGAGCGCGCGCAAGACACATCACAGAAGAGGCAGACAGGAGAATACGGGAAAAGCTGGTGAACGATTGGGGGAATGAGATAGAGGCTGGCAAGTAAGGCCGTCAACTAGCAACTCACATTATATAACCCGAAGCTCGGTGGAGGACTGGATATCTGATACTTCGCAACCGCTTGCCATCATCGAAGTTTTCACGATTCCAATTAGAACACCCCGGTTCAATTTAGCGCACTGCAGCAGACCACAATTCAGCACGATTGTCAACAGACTCTGTTCCCTAATTGGTGGAGCCAGTTTGGAGCTAATTGACAATATTGATGTGGACATTCTCGAAGTGCGTATTGACAGACCACATGAGAAGGCTCCATGGCGCAGCATAGCTATTTCGGCGAAGGAAGTGACAGGTGCAAGTTGTAGATTGGTCATGAAGAGCAGCCGGAGGAAGTCAGTTTGTTGAGTTGATTTCAGCGAAGAAAGTGGTTCGCGTACGTAAACTCGCGGAGGCAATGTCGACATTAATATTGGCTGTTCGCCGCTTTGCGGCTTTCTCCAGGATCTGATGTCAACCTGCAAATAGGCTCGGACTGTCTTCAATACCGAAGTGTGGCTTTATCCCGAGATGTTTTAAACAATAGATTCTAATGATATGACACTCTCGGTAGAACGCTGGCGAAATGTACCTCGCTTGTACAACAACAACACGAATCGGAAACCGACGAAGCCATAGCACGCAACCAACTGCCCGGTCTTTGCAGGCTCATTCATCGCTGCGCCCCGTTCCCAGTCCCTCTTTCCCGCCCCTCCTAATTGATTGGCGAACACCTCTTCATTATACTCCCCTGCTTCCCAGCTAGCCTAGATATGCCCCTCGCAGCGCGGATCGAACAGCTTCCGCCGATACGACTCTTTGGCTCTCCCTTTACCCAACCTCTTCGGCGACGTGCCAGCATCCAATACCTGTATGGATGCCCTCCGCTCCTACGCCTGCGCTTCTCCCAGGTCTACAAGCCATTTAAACCCACCAGACTCACCAGAATGTCTGGGCCGACACTCTCAAGTCGTATCGCCGCGCACACTGTAGCCTCGCCGAACGTGCTTCTTGGAGCTGTGGATGGGTCTGATGGACGAGCACGCCATTAAATTGCGTTGCACATCAGTTGCATTGAAGAAAATCTCCCTGATGATGAAGGTGGCCAGCGTGGATTATGGCGTTGACGAAGCCCATTTGCGAGTGGCATCGGCGAGGTGATGTCTGGCTGGGACAGAAAAGAGTGGGACGGGACAGAAGGAGACGTTTTATGCTTCCTTTCCATTCAGTCGCCTCCCTCGAACATCGCCAAACTTCATCATCATCGCCCATGATATCGTATCACCACCCTCACCTCTCTGGATATGACGTACCCGAAGACATGCGATTAACGGGCGAAGCACATCGCGATTCCAAGGATGATGTACCTAAGGGATGCGGAGGGGTATGGATTTGGCGGGCAAGCGACGGTGCTTCATGGGCAACGAGTGGCAGAATGGATACGAGGAGTCGGAGGCGGGGAGGCTGCGATAGAGTCATGGCGCATATCGTAAGTGGTCTTCCTTTCTCTCCTTGTTCTGCCTCGTCCTGTTTCTTCGTGCTATGCCCTCTTTCTACTTCGCAGTTTTCCTATGTTCGAATACTTCATACTTTTCTTCTTCTCATTCGCCATCTTTCCATTCTCGAGAACATGCCACTCGACCTTGCTCGCTACTTAACAAGAGTGCTGACTACTGGAACGTCACAGCGCATATCTCTGTCACCACGGACGTCTCCCCGTTTCTGGATTCTGGATCGCCCCACCTCGCCGTTTCTCCTTCCTATTCCTTCTCGACATCATCCTCAACATCCAAGGAATACCTGAAGCGATTACCGCGATCCTCACCATCGGCTCAGAACCCCAGGATGCGGCCGACTTCTTGCTGGCCCTGCTGCATTCCATCTCCACCTCGGCCGTACCAGACGCAGCCCCGAGCCCGAAGAGTGGCGCCCACGCCCCTGTGCCGATCCACTGCCCGGGGCACAACAGTACCGCTGCCAGTCGCATCAGGCCCGCGAGAAGACGACGGCGCTGCTCTGTCACCATGAAAGTCTCTACCCGGCCTTCGTGATGGAGCTGTATCTTCGCATTTGGAGCAGTGTTGAAGGGAGCGTCGAGATGCCACTCCAGGCGTGGTCGTACGATGATGGAGAAAGGAACGCCCAGGTAGCTGAAAGGGCACTCAGGCTACGCGCACGTCCCCACCCGCCTCCAGTTTGAGGTTTCGGAGAACTCACGGGATGCTGCTGCCCCACCGCGGAAGTGGTTCGAAGTGGGAAGACGACAGGGTGGTGGCAGGGGGATTGAGATGTGGGAGCATGGAAAGGGGTGGCCCGCACTGTACCCGGACTTGAACGCGATCAATTGCACCGGGATTGCGGTCCTGTAAATGCTTAAGTCTAAGTAACTACTATCTGGCGTTCAGTTCCTCGTTGCGTGCTGCAAGATTGAGCGAACGTCATTGCAGGTACCTCAACGGGCATTTTCATTTCCTCTGCCTACCAATTGCTGGGCAAAGGCCGATATGTCCGTCTGCCCTACTCTAATGATACAGCATTCAACTCCGCCTCCTATACTCGTCTATCGTGTTCGACGCGAAGGAAGATCGACGGACAGTCAAAACATGCGAAACTGCGATAGGGCGCCTTGCCCATAGCATTGCGTGAAAGGGGGCAGAGTAGATCGAAGGAAAGGAACCGTGCACGCATCACGCTTGCGTAAACTCCGTTCCGGCTGCCCTGGGCGCTTTCTGGCTGCATGCTTTGAATCTTGACTGACTCAATCTAGATCGCCTACAAGGGCCTTCTCCTCGGCCCACGAGGCGTCCTATCGCATCATCTATCATCTGCCCTACTGATCTCTCAACACATTTCTCTCCTTCGCGCACTACATCGTTGTAATCAGGTCATTATCCGGATTCCGCATGCCGCAGTGGCTCAAGTCCAAGCCTCAATGGCTCTCGCGCAGCCCAAGTCCCGCATCGATCCCGCAGTCTTCGGTGCTGGAGACGACGCGAAATGTCTGCACACTCGTGTCCAATCTGGGCAGTGGTGCTTTGAACGTCCCTGGCCTTCAAGCCGCGGGCCTCATTGGTTGCCAGATCATCGATATCGTACAGGTCAGTCCGTTGGCAAGGTCACGAATGCTCACGCTGCTGATGCCAGACATAGAAAATGAAGGATAACCAAGATGCTTGCAAAGATCTGGTCGATCACATCGGCAAACTCATGAGCCCGATCTACTCAACTCTTCAAGGCTGCAATATCACGGATATTGATGTGGGCTTGCGAGAAGACATCCAGAGGCTTCAGGAGTGCGTATCATGTGGTTCTTGACTTCATTTTCTTATGTGGATTTCTCCCGATCTCTAGGAGCATGCAAGCAGTCCAGAATATTTTACAACATCAGGCAGATCGAAGGGGACTTGTCAGAGCTTTGAATTCGGCGAGAGATGCCGGCAAAATTGCGGAATGCAAGGACATCATCAATCGGCAGCTCGTTGCATTCGGGGTGCGCGCACTTGGATCTCGAAGGTTATATTCACGCTGATTCGCATCCTCATTAGACGTACTCGTTGATTTCCGTGCGGATGGGCATGATAAGGCTGCAGCACACGATCGAGGAACGAAAGACCGCACTCGATGTGAGCCCATTTGTTTACCCTACTGTAAATTATCATTATCTAATACGGTCTCCGGAACGGCTGCACAGTATTCCGCACACCAGGTGCTGCAAAGGTAAAATAATTTTGCATAAATAAGGTCGATAAGTCTTTCGCTTAATGTGTTGGAATTGCAGTGTTCCGTCTCAGCCAGTGCCCTCAGAGCATTTCTTTGGCCGAAAGGATATTGTCTCAACACTGGCGAATCTCTTCATTGGCGATGAACGGTGTAGGATCGCCATCCTTGGCGCTGGTGGACTGGGGAAAACGTCCATTGCCCTTCATCTAATTCACCACGATATTGTGGTCACACGATTCAGCGATCGTCAGTTTTTTGTGGGATGCGATGGTGTCACGACTGCAGACGGGCTCGCTGCCCGGATCCTGCAAATATTGGGGGTACCAGGGAGTGCCAGCGGAAACATCATCGACGTGCTACACGCGTCGCTGAAAGAAGCTTTGCCAACATTGCTTCTTCTCGATAACCTCGAGTCGACCTGGGATGCACCGGGCGACCACAGCGCAGTCCAGGATCTCCTGCAGAAGATCGCAAGCGTGAAGTCCGTATCCCTTATTATCACCATGCGTGCCACAGACCCTCCGTCCGACATTCAGTGGTCGTGGTCTGAGCCCATCCCTGTGTTGTCCCCAGCGTCAGCCAAAGAGGTATTTCTAGCCATCCACGGGCAACTTCCGCGCGGCACAAATGACTACGACGAAGTCTTGGAGGTGTTGCTGAAGGAGCTCGACTATGTTCCGCTCGCCATCCATTTGCTCGCGCAGGTCAGCCGAGGTTTCCAGCCTACTTTCATGCTGAAGCGATGGCGAGAACGAAGAACGCAAATGCTCCGACTCCCGACTCCCGAGCCCACACTGCACCGATTGCAGAGTGTTGATGTGTCCATATCATTTTCCATCACCTCGCTGGATGCCGCGCAGAACCCTGGATCAATACAGCTCCTCGGGATGCTGTGCTTGCTGCCAGATGGCCTTTTGTGCTGGCAGGAACGGTTGGAGGTCATCGAGAAGACCTTTGAGAACGCCATCTCCGACCTCTTGCTCCTTCGGAAATTTGCGCTCGTCTACACGGCAGGTGACAAGCTGAGCGTGCTATCTCCCATTCGACACTTCGTTCTTCACCACTACCCTCCGGATATCCAACATTCGCAGTGCATACGCGATGTAATCTGGGAGGTTGTTGACACTTATGCGACGGTTGAATTTGGTCCTGAACTGCAGGGTGCCATTGAGGCTATCAGTCCCGAGATGGGAAATATCGGCAACCTGATTGACCATGCAGTGATCTATGACCCTGGGGCAATCATCGTCGACATCGCCATACAGATCTCAAAGCACCTATGCCGCACACACCCTTCCTTGCACATATTGAAAAAGGTGTCCAAATTGGTGCCTGCAATGGACACTGAGATGCAGGCGCAGTATTGGCTTATCACAGGTGATATAATGCATGCCAAGGATGAGTACGGGGAGGCCACACGAACATGTATGCAGGCGCGGGACCTATTCCTCGAGATTGGTGATCGTGCAGGTGCCGCTCAGTGCTCGGAGAGCTTGGGAGACAGCCTCAGAATGCAGAGCGAGTACTCCGAAGCCGCTGCTGTCCTCAAAGACGCTCAAGCCCAGTTCTTCGAGCTCGGCGACCGCTCCGGTGCCGCCCGGTGCTCACAGAGCTTGGGACAGATCCTACACATGCAAATGAAGTACTCCGAGGCCACTGCCGTCTTTATCAACGCTCGAGCTGAGGCCCTCGAGATTGGGGATCGGTTGGGTGCCGCCCAGTGCTCACAGAGCTTGGGAAACAGCCTCAGCATGCAGAGCGAGTACTCTGAAGCCGCTGCCATCCTCACAGTCACTCGAGCCCAGTACCTCGATATCGGGGAGCGTTTGGGTGCCGCACAGTGCTCGCAGAGCATGGGAGAGATCCTGAGTGTTCAGAGCAATTATTCTGAAGCTACAGAGATCCTCACCAATGCTCGCACTGAGTTTCTCGAGATCGGTGAGCGTCTGGGTGCCGCTCAGTGCTCCAAGATCCTAGGAGACAACCTCAGAATACAGGGCGAGTACTCTGCAGCCGCTGCCATCCTCACAGCCGCTCGATCCCAGTTCCTCCAGATCAACAACCGCCTGGGTGAAGCGCAGTGTGCACGGTCCTTGGGCCAAATACTCCATGCCCAGCGCAAGTACACAGAAGCGGAGAACCTTTTGATGCATGCTCGAGATCAATTTCTCGACATTGGTCTCGAGGCTCAAGCTGCGGAATGCTCCGAACTCCTCGAGGAGTGCACAGATGACAGCGATGACGAAGAAAGCACCGAAACCAGCAGTTGAGCTTGCGGTGACTGGATGCCGAAGGCAAAGGATATCAACCGAAAGAAGGATTTCAGATACGTAGGGGCAGAACTTTACATACTAGCCTGTATTATCATTCAAAAATTCTTCATATTGGCAGCGCCCCGCTGTCTCGTTTTCCGCAACGTTACTACCAGCCATGCACTCGTGCTTAGCAGGGTATCACTAACGCATAACTATGGCGAGTGCAGGACAGTTTCGATGAAGCTCGTCTTGACAGAATGAAAATATCTGAAAGCAACGCGCCACAATAGCAGAGGCAAATTCCGCCTGCAACAATGCTGAGTCAGGTAGTTTGTCTTTCGGTTATAAAAGATCATAAGCACGAACCTCTGAAATTTGTGCGGGTGTAAGACGGCGAATAAGCTGTGCTGCGAAGCGAATTGACTTGGTGGCCCTTTGGGATAGCTGCTTCGGTGAGAGTACCCTTGAGGGACGTTTATGTTCGGGAAGTGCGCCTGTTAGCACCGTTAGACTAGAAGATCATTTCTAGGTACCGCGAAAGTAGAAGGCCATTTGAGATCGCTTGTGTTCACTCGGGCGCCTCCGCTTCTCGACGCTGCAAGCATCCTCAGCATCACATTGATATTTCGCGCAAGGGACGCTTTTGATGCCATCAGATTAGCAGGTCCGACTGGGGCGGGCGGAGCCGGATATGGAAGACCCAGAAGACAATCGGGTGATTGGAGAAGTCGATAAAGCATTAGCGAGATGCTAAAACGAACCAGCCAGCTTCTTTAAGGTACGTCGTGAGAAGGCCCGCCTAAGTCGCTTCGGCGTAGCAGGGTCACAGCGCGATGTTGAGTCGCCAGAACCCTTGGTGGAGGAACGAGTATTTGCTACTTCGCAACCCCTTGTGATTAGCGAATTTTTTACGATTCCAATTAGAACTGTACATGCAGCACACTGTAGCTGAACGCAATTCAGCACAATTGTCCACAAATTCTGTTCCCTCATCGGTTGAGCCTTGAATTGACAATGTAGACATTCTCGAAATGCTTGTTGACAGACCACATAATATGTCTCCATTGCACAGCATAGCTATTACCACGAAGGAAAGTGACAGGCGCAAGCAGTTGATTGGTTATGGAGAACAGCCAGGAGGAAGTCTGTTTGCTGAGTTGATTTCGGCGAAGAAGGTGGTTCGTGTCCGTAAGCTCACGGAGGCAATGTCGTCATTGGTCTTTCATCGATTCATCGCTTTGCTGCCTTCTCTCTAGATTTAGAATCTGACGTCAACCAGCAAGCCGCATAAAGTTGTCGTTATGCAAGCTGCGAGTCCAAGCTACAGCCTCGGACAGGGTGTGTCTTTATCTCGCCCGCATGAACCAAGGACTGACCCATTCTCCAGGACGTGCCGGTGAAATGCACCTTAATCGAAGCTTAATCGTTCAGCACAACATGAATCGGAAAACGACATTCAATAGGACGCACCAACTGCCCAGCCTTCGCCGGCTCATTCAGGCTCAGTCCCTCTTCCCCATCGTTTCCGCTGATGCGACTCTTGCCCTCCGCCTGCCCAACGTCTTCCGCGGCGTTCCAGCGTCAAATGCGTACTGCCCGGATTCCCTGTATAGAAGTCCTCCGATCATACGCCTGCGCTTCCCCTCAGGTCGCCAAGCTGCGCACATCGTAGCCTCGCAGAACATGCCCCCTGGACTTGTGGACCGATGGGATAGGCGGGGTGCCCCGAGCACCCCGTTCCAGTGCGTTTTTCCCCAGTTGCATCGAAGAAGATATCCCTGATGATCGAGGTGCCAAAGTGGACAATGGGTGCCGACGAAGCCAGTTCATGAGTGAGATCGGTGGGGTGGTATCTGGGACAGAACTGGGCGGATGGGGAGACGCTTCGCGGTTCCTTTCGATACAGTCGCTTCCCTGCAACATCGCCAACTCCTCATCATCGCGCTCATGCGATCATACCACCGCTTCCACATCCCCGGATATGACGTACTGGTCGATATGCTTTCATGATGCGAAGGTGCCCATGGTTCCAAGGACGCTTTGCATAGGAAATGCGAGGGTCTACGGGGTCAGCGTGAAATGAGATATGCTTGATGGGCGACGAGCATGTTGACGAGAAGAATGGATGTGAGGAGTTGGAGGCGGAGAGGGTGCGATGTAATCAAGACGAGTGAGTGGTCTTCCTTTCCTTTCGTGATGTTCCTTGGTCTGTCTCGTCCCGTTTCTTCGCGCTATACCCGCTATATCTTCTTTCTCCTTCGCAGTCTTCTTATGCTTTGGAATCCTCTCATGTTGCATACTTTTCTTCTCCTTCGCTATCTTTCTGATCTCGAGAACATGCCACCTTATCCTTGCTCGCTACTTGAATATAATGCTGACAAATGGAATGTTACAGTGCCTCCCCGCGACGCAAACATTTCTGGATTCTGGATTCTGGATCGCCACACTTCCCCGCTTCTCCTTCGAATTCATCCCACCGTCATCCTCAACATCCAACGAATACCCAAATCGACTGCCGCGATCCGCGCTACCAGCTCAGAACTCCGGGACGCGGCCAACGTCTTGCTGGCGGTAATGCACTCCATCTCCACCTCCGCCGCACCAGACGCAGCCCCGAGACTGAAGAGCAGCGCCCATGCCACTATGCCATCCACTCCTCGCCGCACTCATGTACCGTCACCATCCCATCAGGCCCGTGAGAAGAAGACGGCCGCCATGAAGTCTGTACCTGCGCTTCGTGGTCGAGCTATATCATCATATTTGGGGCGGGATTGAAGGGGGCGGGGAGGCCACTGCAAGCGGGGTCGTACGAAGGCAGAGAAAGGAACGCAGGGAACTGCGAGAGCACGCAGGCTTCGCGCACGGCCCCGCCCGCCTCCAGTTCGAAGTTTCGGAGAACTCGCGGGATACTGCTTCCCCAGCGTGGAAGTGGTTCGAAGTAGGAAGACGAGGGGATTGCGATGTGGAATAATGAATACGCGATCATGGGGATAGAGGGACGTTTATACTGCGACTGAAATACGACTGAACCCCTCCTACATCATTACTGCTCGTCTCCCCTCCGCCTTGCGCTGCGCCGCCAATTCTTCTCGTGCCAGACCATCCTGCTAAACCTGAACATGCGAGTTATCCTGTGGCAGATTGGTGGTGAACTCCATCGCATTTTTCCACATTATTTTCGCTCTCATTGTAGAAAATCAAGATCAGTGTCAGTATTTCCTAACTTTTGCCTACGCTCGAGCTCATTCTGTTGATACCCGTTTAGCTACAAATACTCGATTTAGCTTCATGAAGGGCCGCCGAGATGCACAGGTGCTCCTCAACTACTCGACCCACGCGCCATTGGTATCCGTTAGTGTTTCAAAGGAACAGGCCCAGGAATATCATACCTCTCTGTTTCACTGTGCCGATACCGGCGGGATCGAATGCATAAATTACTGTGCTTGCGTGTTTCTGGGGGCACGATGTTTCCTTATGGGTTGCAACTGCTCGCTCAAGCATTGCGATTCCGCCACCTGACGACATCCAGGGCTACTTCTGTACAGCGACAAATAATTACACGAGAATTGGGAGCCCGGACGAAATCAGCGATATATGGGCGTGCAAGATTGCTATCTCGAGTCTACAATCTAATGCGTGGTGGCAACTCCTGCTTCTTCGGATGTATGCATCTGCATACCCCGACACTTCGGAGCATCGTCCCCCCACCTAAAGTCTGTTCTAACACGCCGGGCCGGCGTCCATTGTTGCATATGCATATGTACTCTATATCACTCTTTCACTGCTACCCCTGCGCTTCGGCCTAGGTCTTGAAGCTACCTAAGCGCACCAAACATCGCAGCATATCCATCCAGACTATGCCGATCGGGGATGTGAGAACGGCCTGACGGAAGAGTACCAGCTGCTGCTTGACAGGAGATGGGTTTGAGGCTGGCCATGGTATGTAATCGCGTCTGACTTGTCAATCGGTTAATGCGATGGCGAAGCAATGTCATTTGTTTCTCTTGGGCACACCCGCGACCTCTTCCTCATCACGCCTGCGATATTATACCACAGCCTCTCCCTCCCCGGATACACCGTATGCCTTCCTTCTTCTCGATGCGACTTCTCTTGCTGTGTCTTGTGCTCTTTTGGCTTATGCCGCTCACGCTTCGTCTTTTTCACGGGCTTCCCATGCTTACTTCTATAGGCCAAGTCAGTGATTGTACATACCGTGGCGCTTTCTGGATACTCTCTCTGCGATGTCTTGATGGATTCCATTATGTATTAACGCCGCACATCTTCTGTTGCAATCATGTTCATCTGTCATCCAGAATTGACTTTGAGCTTCCGGGAGTTGTGTTGAACATTCTCAGTTTGTTTCAGGGTAGGTATTTCCCGAAGTGCTGGCTTGGATGCCGGAATAGCAATGCTCGATGCTGGAATAACGACGCTCGTGGTTTCAGGTGGTGTCAATGCCAGTGCACCCATTGCTGTCGCTCTGAGTTAATTAATTTCCTTCTCACTGGCGGATGATCATGATAGCTGATTTCATTATTTCAGCGAGTCGCTGTGGGGTTCCTGCGAAATGTGAGTGGCCCGCACTGTACCGAGACTTGAACACGATGAGTCCCACCGGCATTGTGGATCCTGCAAGTACTTGGTCTAGGTAAGTGCTGTGCTCGCATTCAGTTCCTCGTTGCGTGCTGCAAGATTAAGTGAACGTCATTGCAGGTCCTTCGAAAGGCATTTATATTTCCTTTTCAAGGCCTGTCTACGAATTTTGGCGTAAAGGCCGATATGTCCGTCTGCTGTACTCTAAAGATACAGCCTCCAACTTCGGACGCGAAGGAAGACCCACGGACAGTCAAAATATGGGACAGGGCAACAACAGGATGTCTCACCGGCACTGCTTTACCAAATGAGGTGAAAGAGTGCTGGGTAGATCAAAGGAAAGGAATCAAGAATCACTGAAGTCGTCTTCTATGTGGCTCACGCAGTGCACGCACCACACCTGCGTAAACTCCGATCCGGTGCTGCCCTGGGCGCTCGCTGGCTACATGCTTTGAAGGTTAATTGGCTCAATCTAGATCGCCTGCAAGGTCCTTCGAATTCCCCTCGGCGCACAAACTTCTGCCACAAAGTGCACGTGTCAGGACGCGTCGAAAGCTTAGGGCTGGTCGATGACGCAATGATCGCCCCTGGCCTCCGCGCGTTTGCGCCCATTTTACCTTCTCGTTAGAACGCCGGCGAGATGCCCCATACGATATGTTACATCCAACTTCGGGGGGTCGCCGGCTGCAGCGGCCCTTCACGAGCATCTCTAGTCCCTCCTGCTGTCTCCTTCGCTGTTGTCATAACGCCTACGCTCCCTCTTGCGCCTTGAATCCGACTTTGCGTCATCCCCCGCCCAATGTTTAGTTTCAATGACGCGTATCCAGATGCGCCGTACACTCCTGTGCTTTGACGCCTTCGCTTCTGTCCATGCCTCCAAGCCACCCAAGCGCAGCAAACACGTCGCCACGTCCGCGCCCTCCTCTCGAGTCGTATGAGGTGTACGCTGTGCCATCGCAGCACGGGCTCTTGGGGTTGGACAACGTCGTGATGGGCAATCCAGGCCGTTGCATCGAAGGAGAGGTCGTCGAGTCTGAAGCGGCTAGGGTGGAAAATGGCCCCTGTGGTGCCCATCGATAAGGGCAATCAGCGAGATGGTGTTGACCTGAGGCGGGAGAAGCTGTACGGGGGAATGGGCATGAATGGGGTACGCAGTGCTACGACGCTACACCCGCAACTCCTTTCGATGCATGCGTTTGTTTTCGACCTCTTCGGCATCGCGCCTGAGAAACCTCACCACCGCTTCGCCCTCCCGAGATCTAATATGATGCTATACCTAAGGGATTTGGGGGCGTATGCGATTGACGGGAAAGCAAGAGTGCTTGATCAACGACGAGCTAGTCAACGGCGGATATGAGAAGTCCGGCCACGGGGAATTTGGGAGAGCTATGACGCATATCGTGAGTGGCCATCTTCTTCTTGATGCTGTTTCTTGTTCTTTCTTGTTGTGTTCCATCGCGCTCTGCTCTCCATCTCTCCCTCCCCCCTTTCGGCCTTCTTATGCTTCCCACTTTTTGTCTCGTTCGCTCTCTGTCCTTCTTCGAGAACGCGCTGCCTTGACCTCGTCTACCACTTGATGCTGATACTGACCGCTGTAACTTTACAGAGACCATGACCCTAAACTTCAACGCAGAGGCTCCCCCGCAACGCGCACGTTTTTACATCTCTCTATTCCTTCTCGGCACATACCCATCATCCCAGGCAAATCCAATCAACATAGCGGACTTCCGACCACCAACGCAGAATCGCAGGACGCTGGGCTCCACCGCGTTCAACATAGTGCGATATCGGAACACGACGGCCGCGCTCCACGTCATACACATGCGGCTCTGCCACCATCGGCTCATCGCAGTCCTGTACCGCCCCCACTCATATCGAGGTCACGAGGCGACGATGGCGCTGTTTCGTCTTCCCGAACGCCTGCACTTCATGGTGAAGCGGGTCTGCATGCGGAGCGGGATTGAAGGAAGGTCTTCCGAGGACGGGAACAGGAACGCGGATGGGCGCCTGCAGGGAACGTCGGGCGAGCACTAAATCCTCAGGTCTCGTGCTGCGCGCATCGCGCCGGTATGGTGTGACGATCTCAGCATGAGCTTACATCCTCCCCTGCTTCGAGGCTGCGAATGTCAGGCTCTTGGGATGGCCTCGCAGGCTTGGAAGTGAAAGATGTTGGAAGTAAGGAAGAGATCACTGCGGATAGAGGAGAGTGCGTGATGGTACTGGAGTGGGGATGAAGGCCACGGTTGATGCCCGGCAGGACGAATGTATGGACATAGGGATAGCGGGAGATCAATGCTTTGACTGTAATACAACTGATCCTTTCCCACACGTCGCTGCTCATCTTTCAATGCGACTCCGATTCTTCTAGTGCCATACCACCCTCTGCTGTGAAAGGTAGAGAAGAAATGACAAAGGCTATCCGTGATATTGACGACCCCTCATGAATTATTGGGCGGGGGTCATCACTCGTATATTTCGCCCTGTTTTCGCTCTTGCTTGGGGCCAATTCGAACCGCACTTTCATTCACCGCGCGCGTATTAGGGTATCAATCTTCCTGTCAGTACTTCCTATCTTCTTGCTTGAGTTATTGACTTTAACTAATTATGTTTATCCGGCAGACACCGCGCGCGCATCACACGGCTCGATGCCCTGACAGCACCGATACCATCTCGGCGCACTCCAAAGCACTCGAGCCACTCATTGAGATTCATATCGCGAATTCTTCACGCTACTGGCATTGGATACATTTCGCTCGATGAAATGCTCTTTTTGCAATCGGAACGTCTGCATAAGCACAATTCAAGTTATCATGCCTAAGCGGCATTTAACGAAAGTTGACACTAGTACAGGAGCGCTTTGATAACCTTGCATGCATGCCTCGACAATATGCTGCTTCTTGTGTGCATATAATTTGAGCGCATTCAGAGTGATAAGTATCGAGTTCGTGTTTTAGAGTTCAGACGCCACCGCATGGCAGTGCAACCTTTGCTGCGCGCTAGTAATGGATTGTTATCCGTACCATCTCACCTTGCTCTCACCACCTCTTACAACTGGCACATAATCTGCGCAATTCCAATGCCAGCAGGAAATAAGAGGTCTCGCACAACTTCTGGTCATGCTGACATTCCTCAGCGAAAGTTGTTGAAATTGCCAGACGATCGTGGGAACGTGGACGATGCGACGACATCGTCAGTCAATCAAACGGCAAACACGGTATACAATGAAGCTCCCTATCAGCTATTTTAATGAGCTAATACTGTTAGAAAGATATCCTTCAATACCATCGGCCCATCGGGAACAGTGATGAATGTCGCTGGTGACTTCCACATGTACAGCACAGACGGTGTCACAGGTGCGTCCATGAAATGACACATTCCACCGATCTCCGATGATAAATAGATCTCATCTAGCCCCATCTTCCAGTCTCAGCGCACCACCGCCATCACAGCCCTTGGCGCCCGATATATGGTTCGGCCGAGGCGGCATTGTATCAACGCTCGCAGAAGTCATCACCGGCCACGAAAATCCTAGAATCGCCATCCTGGGTTCCGGGGGGATGGGCAAGACCGCGACCGCACTGCACCTCATACGAAACGAAGCCGTCGTTGCTCGCTACGGCGATCGTATTTTCTTCGTGGCATGTGATGCTGCCACTTCCGCTGATCTGCTCGCATCCCGTATCCTGCAGACAATAGGGGTTGCTGCCGCTGCCGGAGAGAATGTCGTGACTGCCATGCATATTGCATTGAAAGCCGCGCCACCAACACTGCTCGTTCTCGATAACTTCGAGTCTACTTGGGAGGCGTTGCGGGATCATGCCGCGATCCGGGACCTCCTGCAAAAGATTGTCGATTGCCATTCGAGTACGTTGATTATCACGATGCGCGCCACCATCGCGCCTCCTGGCATTCGATGGACGTATTCCGATTCCCTCCCTCCCTTGTCTGCGCCTTCAGCCAAAGAAGTATTCTTGGCCATCAATGCGACATTCTGCAATGGCTCAGACGACGGTAATGTGGTCCTCGATGAGTTATTGAAAGAATTGGACTATGTCCCGCTTGCGATCCATTTGCTCGCGCACGTCAGCAAGGATCTCACCCCACGATACGCTCTGCAACAGTGGCAGAAGCAAAGGACACGTATGCTCAGCCTCGACAGATATACGAGCGACAAGCTAGAGAGTGTTGACGTATCCATATCTCTGTCCATGGATTTACTGCATGTCGAAAGGGATACCGAAGCGATCCAGCTTCTTGGGATGCTATGCCTGCTCCCCGACGGTCTTTTGGGCTGGCAGGAACGATTGGAGGTAATCGAAGAGACCTTTGATACAGCCACCGCCGACCTACGGCTCCTCCGGAAATTTGCGCTCGTCTACACCGTGGGTGGCAAACTGGGTGTGCTATCTCCCATCCGACATTTCGTGCTTCAACATCATCACCCGGATGTTGAACACACACAATGCATGTATGACATTCTCTGGCAGCTTGTGCACACTTATGCGATGGTTTCCTTTGGTCCTGAATTGCAGGGTGCCATCGAGACTCTCACTCCCGAGATGGGGAACATCGCCAGCTTAATCGATCACGCTGTTGCCAGGGATCACGGGGAACCCGTTGTCGACATTGTCATAAAAATATCCTGGCACCTATGTTACACACATCCCTCCTCCCATCTTTTGCATAAAGTATCTGGCTTGTTGGCTTCGGTGCCCACCGAGATGCAGGCAGAGTATTGGTATGTCTCTGGGGAGATGATGTATGGCCAGAGTGAGTATCTATTGGCCACATCGATGTTGATGCAGGCGCGGGACCTATTCCTCGTGATTGGAGATCGTGGGGGTGCCGCCGAGTGCTCGGAGAGCTTGGGAGAGAACCTCAGAATGCAGGACAAGTACTCCGAAGCCGCTGTCGCCCTCAAAGACGCTCAAGCCCAGTTCTTCGAGCTCGGCGACCGCTCCGGTGCCACCCGGTGCTCAAAGAGCTTGGGACAGATCCTGCACGTGCAGAGGAAGTACTCCGAGGCCACCGCCATCTTTACCAACGCTCGAGCGGAGGCCGTCGAGATTGGGGATCAGTTGGGTGCCGCCCAGTGCTCACAGAGCTTGGGAGACAACCTCCGAATGCAGAGCGAGGACTCTGAAGCCACTGCCGTCCTCACAGACGCTCGAGCCCAGTTCCTCGATATCGGGGAGCGTTTGGGTGCCGCACAGTGCTCAAAGAGCTTGGGAAATATTCTGAGCATGCAGAGCAATTATTCTGAAGCTGCAGCCATCCTCACGAATGCTCGCGCTGAATTGCTCAAGATCGGTGAGCGTCTGGGTGCCGCCCAGTGCTCCCGGGCCCTAGGAGACAACCTCAGAATGCAGAGCGAGTACTCTGAAGCTGCTACTGTCCTCACAGACGCTCGAGCCCAGTTCCTCCAGATCAACAATCCCGTTGGTGCAGCGCAGTGTAAACGGTCCTTGGGCCGAATCCTCCTTGCCCAATGCAGGTACACAGAAGCTGAGACCCTTTTGATGCATGCTCGAGATCAATTTCTCGACATTGGTCTCGAGGATGACGCTGCGGAGTGCTCCCAACTCCTCGAGGAGTGCATAGATTACAGCGATGTCGAAGAAGGCACAGATGACAGCGATGACGAAGCAAGCACCGAAACCAGCAGTTGAGCTTTCAGGGACTAGCGGCTGAGGGCAAGGGAGCTCAATCGACAGCAGGATTTTAGACATATAAGCAGCAGACATGCGCACAGTCACTGTTGAACGTTGAATACTTGCCTGACTGTATTATCATCACATGTTTCTTCATCTTAAAGCTCCTCTCTCCCGTCTGCCCCAGCGCTGCCATCAGCCCTGCCCTCTTACTTCGCAGCGTATAACCAATGTATATATGTACGTGAGCGCAGGAACAATTTTGATGAAGCATGTCTTGATAGATCCAATGCGTCTGAAAGCGACGCGCCACAATCGCAGTGGCACATTTCGCCTGCAACAATGCTGGGTCAGGTAGGGTAATCCTTTGGTTATAAGAGATAATAAGCACGAACTCCTGGCCTTTGTGGGGCTGTAAGATAGCGGAGAAGCCGGTCCGCGAGGGGACATGTCTGCGCGGCCCTCTGGGATAGCAGCTTCGGTGAGAATACCCTTAGGGGACATTTATGTTGACGAAGTGCGCCTGTCAGTCCCTTTAGACCAGAGTCATTTATGGGAGCTGCAAAAGTAGCAGGCCATTTGGGATCGCTTGTATCCACGCGGACGCCTTCATCTCTCGACGCTGCACGCATCCTCGACATTGCATTGATATTTCGCGCAAGAGATGCTTTTGATATGCAATCAGATTAGCAGGTCTGACTGGGGAGGGCGGAGGCTGACATGAAGGACCCAGATGGCGATTGGGTGATTGGAGAAGTCGATAAAGCATTGACGGGATCCTAAAACGAGCCAGTCCGAGTCGGCTTGTTGAAGGTACGTCGTGAGGATGCATGCCTAAGTCGCTTCGGCGTAGCAGGGTCACAGCGCGATGTTGAGTCGCCAGAACCTTGGTGGAGGACTGAGTATTTGCTACTTCGCAACCCCTTGTGATTATCGAATTTTTTACGATTCCAATTAGAACTGTACATGCAGCACACTGTAGCTGAACGCAATTAATTCCGTTCCCTCATCGGTTGAGCCTTGAATTGACAATGTAGACATTCTCGAAATGCTTGTTGACAGACCACATAAGATGTCTCCATTGCACAGCATAGCTATTACCACGAAGGAAAGTGACAGGTGCAACAGTTGATTCGTCATGAAGAGCAGCCAGGAGGAAGTCAGTTTGCTGAGTTGGTGTTGGGGAAGAAAGTAGTTCGTGTCCGTAAGCTCACGGAGGCAATGGCGTCATTGGTCTTTTCATCGCTTCATCGCTTTTCTGCCTTCTCGAGCTCTCTAGGTTTAGAATCTGACATCAACCTGCAAGCCGCGTAAAGATGTCGTTATGCAAGGTGCGAGTCCAAGCTACAGCCTCGGACAGCTGTGTCTTAATCTCGCCCGCATGAACCAAGAACTGACTAGCGATTCTCCAGGAGATCGTTCTAATGAACGCCGGTGAAATGCACCTTAATCGTTCAGCACAACATGGATTGGAAACGACATTCAATAGGACGCACCCAACTGCCCAGCCTTCGCCGGCTCATTCAGCCTCGGTCCCTCTTCTCCATCGCTTCCGCTGATGCGATGCCCTCCGCCTGCCCAACGTCTTCGGCGACGTTCCAGCGTCGAATGCGTCCTGCCCGGATTCCCTGTATAGAAGTCCTCCGATCCTACGCCTGCGCCTCTCCTCAGGTCGCCAAGCTACGCACATCGTAGCCTCGTAGAACAGGCCCCCTGGACTTTGTTTCTCCCCAGTTGCATCGAAGAAGATGTCCCTGATTGGCGCCGACGAAGCCAGTTCATGAGTGAGGTCGGTGGGGTGGTGTCTATCTGGGACAGAAGGGAACGGGGCGGAAGGGGAGACGCTTCGGGCTTCCTTTCGATGCAGCCGCTTCCCTCCAACATCGCCAACTCATCATCATCGCGCTCATGCGATCATACCACCGCCTCCACCCCCCGGATACGATGTACTAGTGCATATGCTTTCATGAGGCGAAGGTACCCATGGTTCCAAGGACGCTATGCATAGGAAATGCGAAGGTCTACGGGGTCAGCGTGAAATGAGATATGCTTGATGGTCGACGAGCATGTTGACGAGAAGAATGGATGTGAGGAGTTGGAGGTGGAGACGATGCGATGTAATCAAGACGAGTGAGTGGTCTTCCGTTCTCTTCGCGATGTCCCTTGGTCTGTCTCGTCCCGTTTCTTCGCGCTATACCCGCTATATCTTCTTTCTCCTTCGCAGCCTTCTTATGCTTTGGAATCATCTCATGCTGCATACTTTTCTTCTCCTTCGCTATCTTTTCATTCTCGAGAACATGCCACCTTATCCTTGGTCGCTTCTTGAATATAATGCTGACAACTGGAATGTTACAGTGCCTCCCCGCGACACAGACATTTCTGGATTCTGGATTCTGGATCGCCGCACTTCCCCGCTTCTCCTTCGAATTCCCCCCCATCGTCATCCTCAACATCCAAGGAATACCCAAATCGACTCCCGCGATCCTCGCCACCAGCTCAGCACTCCGGGACGCGGCCAGCGTCTTGCTGGCCGTACTGCACTCCATCTCCACCTCCGCCGCACCAGACCCAGCCCCGAGACCGAAGAGCAGCGCCCATGCTCCTATGCCATCCACTCCTCGCCGCACTCGTGTACCGTCGCCATCCCATCAGGCCCGTGAGAAGAAGGCGGGCGCCATGAAGTCTGTACCTGCGCTTCGTGGTCGAGCTATATCACCATATTTGGAGCAGGATTGAAGGGGGCGGGGAGGCCACTGCCAGCGGGGTCGTACGAGGGCGGAGAAAGGAACACGCAGGGAACTGAGAGAGCACTCAGGCTACGCGCACAGCCCCGCCCGCCTCCAGTTCGAGGTTTCGGAGAAATCGCGGGATACTGCTTCCCCAGCGTGGAAGTGGTTCGAAGTGGGAAGACGAGGATTGCGACGTGGAAGAATGAATACGCGATCCTGGGGATAGAGGGACGTTTGTACTGTGACTGAAATACGACTGAACCCCTCCTACATCATTACTGCTCGTCTCCCCTCCGCCTTGCGATGCGCCTTCCATTCTTCTTGTGCCCGACCATCCTGCTAAACCTGAACATGCGTGTTATCCTGTGGCAGATTGGTGGTGAATTCCGTCATTGTACGCATATTTTTCCATTATTTTTGCTCTCATTTTATAAGATCAAGCACAGCCTCAGTATCTCTTAACTTTTGCGTATGATATCGCCGCGAGCGTATTCTTTTTATAGGCGTTTAGCTAAACCAAATGCTCGATTTAGTCTCGTGAGGGGTCGTTGGGATGCACAGGCGCTCCTCAACCACTTAACCCTCGCGACATTTGTATGTATCCGTCGGTGTTTCAAGGGCACAGGCCGCAGGAGTATCCAATCTCTCTGTCTCACTGTGCCGATGTCGGTGGGATGGAATGCAACAAGTGCAATGCTTGTGTGTTTCTGGAGGCTCGATATTTGCTTGAGGGTTGCAACTGTTCGCTCAAGCATTGCGATTCCGCTGCCTGACGACATCTAGGGCTTCGTCCGTATGGCGATAAACAACTACTTGAGAACTGGGAGCCCGGACTACATCAGCGATCGATGGGCATGGTATCTCTCGAGTCTACAGTCTATTGCAGTGGCGGCAATTCTTGCTTCTTCGAATGGATGCATCTGCATGCCTCGACACCTCGTCGCATCGTCCCCCCACCTAGAGTCTATTCTAACAAGCCGAGCCGCCGGCGTCCATTATCGCATATGCAGATGCACTCTATATCACACCTTCGCTTCTACCACTGCTCTTCTACCTAGTTCTTAAAGCTACCTCAGGACACCAAACATCGCAGCATATCCATCCATACTATGCCGATCGGGGATGTGAGAACGGCCTGACGGAAGAGTACCGGCTGCTGCTTGAAAGGAGATGGGTTTGAGGCTGGCTATGGTATGTAATTGCGTCTAACTTGTCAATCGGTTAGTGCGGTGGCGAAGTAATTCCATTTGTTTCTCTTGGCCACACCCACGACCTCTTCCTCATCACGCCTGCGGGATCGTAGCAAGGCCTCTCCCTCCCGGGTACGCCGTCTGCCTTCCTTCTTCTCGATGCTACTTCTCTTGCTGTGTCTTGTGCTCTTTGTGCTTATGCCGCTCGCTCTTCGCCTCTTTCAGCGGCTTTCCATGTTACTTCTATATGCCAAGTCGGTAATTCCAAACACATGTGCTGTACATACCGCGGCGCTTTCTTTGAACCCTCTCTGCCGGGCAACAACTTGATTCCGGCCTCCACAGCTCATCACGCCATGCCTTGGTGAATTCCATTATGTATTAACACCGCACGTCTTCTGTTGCAATTATGTTCAAGTGTCATCCGGCATTGATTTTGAGCTTTCCGGGAGTAGTGTTGAAGTTTCTCAGTTTGTTCCTGGGTAAATATTTCCCGAAGTGCTGGCTTGGATGCTGGAATAGCGATGCTCGATGCTGGAATCACGACGTCCGCGGTTTCAGGTGGTGCCGCTGTCAGTGCGTCCATTTCTGCTGCCCTGCATTAATTATTTTTCATTCCCACTGGCTAACAATCAATGATAGCTGATTTCGTTATTTTTGTGAGCCGCTGTGCATTTCCTGCGAAACACGGATGAATCACACCGGGATTGTGCATCCTGTAAATTCTGGGGCCAGGTAAGTGCTGTGCTCGCATTCAGTTCCGAGTGCGTGCCGCAAGATCAATTGAACGTCATTGCAGATCCTTCAAAGGGCATTTCTATTTCCTATTTGAGGCGTGTCTGCCAATTTCTGCGTAAAGGCCGATATGTCCGTCTGCTCTACTCCGACGATACATGATCCAACTATGGACGCGAAGCAAGCAAGACCCACGGACAGTCCAAACATGTGATAGAGCAACATGGGGGCAACACCTCGCTCATATAATTGCTGTACAGCATTCATTTACCGAATCAAATGAAAGGGTGCTGAGTAGATCAAGTCTTCTCTGTGTCTCAAGCAGTGCACCGTGGCACGCACCACATCGTGATTTCACCGAAGGTATGAGAAAATTATATAATGTATTATAATGTATACCACCGACGTCATACACGCAGCTATATGACGGCGCGGTAGATACGAGTATAAAAGTCGGCAGCGTTGAGGAGCACCGCCAGTGATACAAGGCTGCTAGGCATAGATCTATCTTCGCCACAATGGCAAAGGATGACAGCAGCTCAGCACCGCCAAATGCGATTATAAAAGTCGACAGCGTTGAGGGGCACCGCCAGTGAACTCACAATGACATGCAATGATCAACTCTGACCAATTGCCATCAGACGGCCACAGACGCGCGCACAGTAACATACCGACCAGAGCATTGGTTGTCGATCTGCGAGACGATGATAGAAAGCTATCCGTAATATTGCAAAATCTACAGCTAGAATACAAAAGAAGTAGGTAATAATACAATGCAGTTCTGATTCCCGCTTATCCCACATACATTGAGCTGCAGAACAACATTGTTAATGAGGTATATAGCACAGACGAAAATAGAGGACTTACAACGAGCATGCCGGAAAACAGGCGCGGGACCCTAGTAACATTTGAATAGAGCCCCTGCACGATTTCAGAACACGTACGGGGTGGTGTGGGATAACGGGAAGAGCCCGCCAGTGCGTGCACTCGTCAGATCGAGATGGAGACAGTGCGCGGTGCAAGAATGTGCGGCGGTAGGGAGTGCCTAAGTGAGGTGGCGGGAGTCCAGGAGGGAGAGCACCTGTTTGTGCGATGTCAGCTGGCCCGCGGTGTGCGCCGCACCGTGAAAACATTGATTTAACCTTGAGTGCGCACGGCGCCGGGGAAGGACCAGGAGTTATTGGCTGGTGCGGTAGGGAAGGAGAGAGCCACCACGGAAAGCATCGCTGGACGTGCATAGGCGACATCCGACACAGGTGACGCGAATGGTGTCAGCGCACTCCGCCAACTGAACCAGTACTTAAGTGGTTGAAAATTCGGTATGGTGTAAAAAGAACTTACCAACACGAAGTTATTCGGCGGGCTCTCAGCCATTCAGTACTCGCTTTGGACTACCAGATACTCAGCAGCTCCACCCCTTCCCACGTACCCCTTCCAACGTTGATCAGCTCCGCTGCCATGTGCGCAGAGCATACAGGGCAGAAGAACGGATCTCCGTGTGCACCAAAAGCTAAAACAAATCACGTTAATCAAGGCGTCATCCAGAAATCAAGAGGGAATGGAAGAGGGGAGAAGGTAGTTAGAGGGCGAAGGAACGTGCCTATGGCAAAGGGTATATGGGAGAAGCAGGACAAGGGCAATGCAAAGAGACCACAAAAAGACGGCGAAAATAAGGCGACGCGCGTCGCAGGAATCTGCCGCCGAGCGGACTTTGAAACGACTTAGTCGATTTTCAGTCCTCAATTCACGGCGGGTACGCTATGTCCAACTCTCTTCGCCGGTGGACTGTGTAAGACCCTGCCGGCGATCTGCAATGCAGCGACGAAAGTAGTCTAGTAACGAAGTTATATTGAGAACATAAAGAATGGAAAACATACTGCATACCTAGTAACGAAGAGAATAAATCTAAAGAACAAGATCGAGAAGTTTTCCAGTAAGATATAAGATCGTCCGATGTGGAATCGCCCCTAAGCGCATTGATGCCGAGCTGGTTTCCGACCAGCTCAGTTACTGATGCCGCGCTCTCGCGAACAGAGCGCGGTACCAATAGACGCGCGCGCGCCACTTGCGCGCATTTCCATCCTCCGCATCTCATATCATAACACCCGGTCCAGCCCAAAGAAATCTCCATCCCCGTTTAAGGCCAGTGCCACCCTATCGCTTCCTGCCAGCCGTCTTCTTCTTCGCGTTCCGCGTCTTCCCCGCCGCCTCCGCGGCCGAAAATTCCGCCAGGGCCAACGGTGCACGCTCCTCCAGATTGTACACCGGCTCCCAAGTATCCTCCATCTCTCCGTACCCTTCCCATCGAACCAAGTACTCCACTCCACCCGCTCTCTTCCTCGACTTCAACACTCGGTCCACCTCGTACTCCACACCACTCTCCAGTTCGATCCCAGCCGGTGGCTCTTGTTTCCTGCCGATGATCGTATCCTCTGAGGCGGGAACCAAACAGGAGACGTGGAAAACGTCGTGAATGGCCCACGAAACCGGAAGCGCCACACGATACGCGGTCTCCGAGAGCTTTTCGGTGATGCGGAAGGGGCCAAAGCGTTTGAAATCGAGCTTCGCGCTCGGTCGCACCGACTTCAGGTCCGCGCGCTCGATGAACACCGAGTCTCCGGCGATCCAGTCCGGGGATTCATCCACCCACCGGTCGTGGAACCGCTTCATCCGCTGCGCCGTGAGCTCCAGCATCGCCTTGAGATCTTCCTGCACCTCGTGAAGA
>KV417555.1:237586-257449 GCA_001630335.1 Athelia psychrophila | reverse complement strand
CAGAATGTGATCTTATTTAGATGTTTTTGTGGGGTCATAGCTAAAAAACGCTACCTTCTGCTCTGTCGTGGGGGTCGCTTGGGGCCGGGTGGAGGGGTGCGAGGTGTCGAAAAGCAAGGCCACCTTCCTACCAGCTGGCTGTGGTAGCGGCAGCGAGTTGTCCAGATGCTCGTCTAGAAACGCGTCCAGTTGTTTTTGGAACACCTGCGGAAGCCGCTCCTCCAGGTCGCGAACGCCCTGTTGGTGCGACGGAACCTCCGGCGTAAGTTGCTCGATTTGCAGCTCATGCGCTTCCTTAAGCGGCGAGTCCACGTTGCCTGCCTGCTACACAACCGCTATCGCCGCGCTAGCCCCCCTAGTCCCGCGCCTGGAGCAGGCCGTCGAGGCCTTTTCACGCTGCCTCCCTGTGTCTCGCCCCGCCTTCTCAAACGCTGCCGCTAGCCGTTGCGCCACGTCAAACTCTGCAAAAGCTCGCTGCGCTGCTTCTAGAACACCAGCGTTCCCAAGGAGTGGCCATGCCGCCGCGACACCAGCAGCTTGTAGTGCGTGAGGGAGAGAAAGCTGGGGCGGGCCATGTTGAAGCTGTGGACCTAGCGGTCGAAGGCGCGGTACAAGACGAGCGCGCTAGCGCGACGCCTGCGAGCGTTTCGTGAGGTAAGGGAGTCGTACCCGTTAGCCAGCTAGAGGCGTATGACATTGCTCCGGTTCCGGTAGTAGGAGCTGGAGCGTGGGCCGCTAGCCTTGAGGCTAGACCAAGACCTGGCGAAGTTTCGCCCCAATAGCCACCACCGCCGCTGCGCGAACGAGTTATACGTTGGCTTCATGTGGTGGTAGCTAGTTCGCGAGCCGATGGAGAACCGGTTGCTTGTCCTGAAGTAGCTTGAGCTGGCGGCTGAGCGGCGTAGAGTGGCGCGCTGAGGCGGCCGGGCAGGCAAGCAACGTCGCGGGCGGCGCCGCGGCTTCCAAGGTAAGGTCAAGAGAGCTCGTGGGCGGGGGCCGGGATGAGGGGTAAGCAAGGTTGCGGGGGGCGGACGAGCACTGGGCTACCGGTACCTGGAGCTGCGACGCGCAGTTGCGAGGCGAAGCCGCTTGTGGGCGACGGCGCTGACGAGGCTCAAACCTGTACGCTGAACGCCGATGTGGTTTCGCGCGCGGGCGGTTCGCACCCGCAGGAGCCGGCGAAGGAGTAGCGTAAGAGGCAGTAGCAGGAGCAGGACCCGATGGTGGAGGCGAAGTCAAAGGCGGAGGCCGAGTAGCCGCGGGGGGAGGGGCCGCAGCTGCTGGGTCAGCCTAAAACATCCCCGGTTAGAGCATACTAGCGCTGCTCACGCCGATTGGCCATAACCTGCCGGCGATCTGCAATGCAGCGACGAAAGTAGTCTAGTAACGAAGTTATATTGAGAACATAAAGAATGGAAAACATACTGCATACCTAGTAACGAAGAGAATAAATCTAAAGAACAAGATCGAGAAGTTTTCCAGTAAGATATAAGATCGTCCGATGTGGAATCGCCCCTAAGCGCATTGATGCCGAGCTGGTTTCCGACCAGCTCAGTTACTGATGCCGCGCTCTCGCGAACAGAGCGCGGTACCAATAGACGAGTGCGCGCCACTTGCGCGCATTTCCATCCTCCGCATCTCATATCATAACAGACTGTCTCAACACACCCGCTTCCAGCACGACATCCAATCCCCCAACCCTTATGCACACCACATCAACCACCACCCGAGCCTCATGCTGTGGGCAGGGAACAATGAGATCGAGTATAGACTACTGAGGCTCGGTGGCGCACCGATGGTGAGTCGTCTTCCGTTTGTGCTTTGAACACTTGCTGAATGGATTAGCGCAGGCGCTGACGGAGCAGTGCAGCAGCCTGTTCGATCAGACACTGCTGCAGGCGGTGTAGGTGGAGAGCCGCAGCGTGAGCTACAGCCCGGTCGAGCTCAACAATGAACGGGTACCAGGAGATGGACTGGGCGGCGGGACTGATGGTCGAGCGGCTCGGGGAATCTCATGGGAGGGAGCGTATACGGGAGCACCAGTGCGTTGTTTCCTTCACCCTCGCGCGGATACCAGCTCACACGCGACGCAGACTACTACGACTACGACGCAAACATCACGTTCAACCTCCACCTACCCCGTCGGGCGCTTCGCCAACGAGTTCAGCTTCCACTCACAGCCGTCATACCAGATGTACGCGGCCGTGCTCCCCGCGGCCGACCCTTCCTTCAACTCCTCGTGCGTGCTCGGCCGGAACCATCACTACACCATCAACCTCACCACCTTCTCCTCCTCCTACGCCTCCCCGCCCGCTGCGCAGAACCGCACGGACCGCTCGCTGCAGAGCATGGGCGAGCTCAGCACCGCCGCCGAGGCCTGGCTCCATACCCCGCACCAGTCCAACCCCGCGGCGCTGTTCAAGGCACAGATCCTCGCGACGCAGATCTTTCAGCCCGAGTTCTACCGCGCGCAGATCGCGTTCTACTGCCGCGGGAGCGGGCGCCCGGAGTGCACGATGGGGAGCCTGTTCTGGACACTGAACGACATCTGGGCCGCGCCGACGTGGGTGGGCATCAAGCGCGGCGGGCGCTGGAAGATGCTGCACTGCAGCGCCAAGGGCGTCTATGATCCAGTCGTGGTCGCGCCGTACGACGACGCGGGCACGGGCCGCGGTCGCCGGGACCGCGTCCGTGAAGTGGTATGACTGGGCGAGGCGGAATGTCGGCCGGCGGGGGGAAGGCGGATCTGGAGGCGCGGGTGGCGGTGGGGGCGGTGAACAGCAAGCAAGTGTTTGCGCTCGATACTTCCAGGGCGACGATGTTCAACCTCAGCGCGGCGGTGGCGATCCTGAGTGTGCAGGTCGAGGGCAGGTGGAAGGGCTACGTGCACACGTACCGCTTCATCGCTCCGCTGATGTCGGACCCGCAGCTGAGCGTGCGCCATGCGGGGACTCGCCAAGCTCGAGATTGCCGAGCTCGGCAGCATAGCAGGCCTCTCCTGTTCGTCGCACTGATGATTCGGCTGTTGCCGGTGAGAAACCAGGAGATTTCGCTTTTCGCCTATTCTTTGGGGAAACGAGTTGAATAGTAAACTGTATATGAATGTAATAGAGTAATAGAAGTGATTGAACATTAGTCTCTCATTCTGCTTCACCAATTTTTTCAGTGACCAGCAAGCTCAGGACCGAGTGCTCGCTCTCATACTGGTCTTATAAGAGATATCGGCTCCCCAGTTGGCCAGGGAATTGAATGTCTATACCGATGGCTGTCGCAGTTGTTGACCAATGGGCATCGGTTACCACTGGTATTCAGGAATACAATGGAATGGGAAAGCCATACCAGTTGATATAATCGTGATGACTCAATGCCCGTGCCATACCAGCCGATGTAATTGTGATCGCTCAGTGGCCATCGAGTACCATTGGCTATTATGAATCTAGTGTTTGATCCCAGGTTCGAATTCTGCTAATCATTTGAGCTACCTTTGTCAAACCTTAACTTACGCGGCCGACTGGTAACGTCTTATCATACCTGTCTAGGCATATCAGCTCCTTCACGATTTCACGATGGCCACGCCTGCGTAAAATCTGTTCCGGCGCTGCCATGGGCGCTTGCTAGCTGCATGCTTTGAATCTTAACCGGTTCAATCTAGATCGCCTGCAAAGAGCTTCGAGTTCGGCTCGGTGCACAAACTTCTACCACGAAGTGTCAGGACGTGTGGAAAGCTTAGTGCTGGTCGATGACGCAGTGATCGCCACCGGCCTTACTCTCGTTAGAACGCCGGCGACATTAACCATACGACAATCTGTCTCCTTCGCTGATATCCTCGCGCCCTACCCTCCTCGTGCGCCCTGAATCCAAATCTTGTATCATCCCCCGCTCAAAGTTGAGTTTGACGCACCGTCGTCCAATGACGCACCGCATAGCACTCCTATACTCTTGCACCTTCGCTTCCGTCTAACCACCCAAGCCCAGCAAAAACGTCACCACGTCCGCGCTCTCGCTCCCGAGATATCTCGTGCACGCTGTGCCATCGCAGCACGGGCTCTTGGGGTTGGACAACGTCATGATGGGCGATCCAGGCCGTTGCATCGAAGGAGAGGTCGCCGTGTTTGAAGCGGCTAGGGTGCAAAATGGCACTTATGGTGCCCATCGATAAAGGCGATCGGCGAGGTGGTGTCGAGCTGAGGCGGAAGAAGCTGGATGGGGGAATGGACATGAATGGGGTACGCAGTGCTACGACGCTACAACCGCAACTCCTTTCGACGCATGCGACCTCTTTGTCATCACGCCCGAGAAACCTTACCACCGCTTCGCCCTCCCGAGATCCAACATGATGCTATACCTAAGGGATGTGGGGGCGTATGCGATTGGCTGGAAAGCAAGAGTGCTTGATCCACGACGAGCTAGTCAACGGGAAAAACGGATATGAGATGTCGGCGACGGGGAATTTGGGAGAGAGCCATGACGCATATCGTGAGTAGCCCTCTTCTTCTTGATGCTGTTTCATCGTGGTCTGCTCTCTACCTCTTCCTTCCCATTTGCAGCCTTCTTATACTTCATACTCTTTATCTCATTCACCCTCTGTCCTCCTCGAGAATGCGCTACTTTGATCTCGTTTACCACTTGATGCTGATGCTGACCACTGGACCTTTACAGAGACTATGACTCTAAACACTAACGCGGAAGCTTCCCCGCGACGCGTACATCTCCCCGTCTTATTCCTTCTCAGCACATACCCATCATTCCAGGCAAGACCAATCGGCATGGTGAACTTTTGGCCACCGATGCAGTATCGCGGGACACTGCCGGCCGCGCTACATGCACCCCATCTCCTGCTCCACCGCGCCCAACGTAGTGCATTATCCGAGCACGATGGCCGCGCTCCGTGTCGTGCGCATGCGCCTCTGCCAGCATCGGGTCACGCCCCTGCCAGCATCGGCCCATCGTAGTCCTGCACCGCCTCACACTCCCATCAAAAGTATGGGGCGACGATGGCGCTGTTTCGTGTCCCTGAAAGCCCGCAGCTGCTCTTCATAGTGGAGCGGATCTCGAGGAGCGGGATTGAAGAAGGGTCTTCCGGAGACGTGGACAGGCACGCGGACGGGCGCCCGCAGGGAACGTCGGGCGAACCCTCTCGATCCAGGACTCATGCTGCGCGCATCGTGCCGGTTTGGTGTAAAGATCTCAGCGTGCGCTTAAATCCTCACCTGCTTCGAGGCTGCGAATGACAGGCACTTGGGATGCTGCCTCGCAGGCGTGCAAGTGAAAGATGTTGGAAGTGAGGAAGGGGTTTCGGTGCATGGATGGGAGCACTGAAGGGTACTGCAGTGGGGATGAAGGCGATGCTTGGTACCCAGCAGGACGGATGCATGGTCAGTGGGATAGAGGGGAATCTATGCTTTGACTTCTAATACAACTGATCCTCTCACCCATTTCACTGTTCGTCTCCCTTTCGATGCGATTCTGATTCTCCTAATGCCAGACCATCCTCTGCTGTGAAAGGTGGAGGTGAAATCTCATGAATTACTGGGAGGACGTCATCGCTCGTGTGTTTCGCCCCGTTTTCGCCCTTGAGTTGGAATCAATTCGAGCCGCACTTTCATTCACCGCGCACGTATTATCGTATCAATCTGACTGTCAGTATTTCCAATCGTCTTACTTGATTTATTGATCTGAACTAATTAAGTTTACCCGGCAGACACCGTGCGCGCATCACACAGCTCGAGGCCCTGACAGCACCGATACCATCTCGGCGCACTCCAAAGCACTCGAGCCACTCGTCGAGATTCATATTGCCAGTTCCTGACCCTACTGTTATTGCATGCATTTTGCTCAATCAAATCCTATATTCAGACTCGTGAAGGGCCGATAGCTAGTTGGTCCTTAACTCCTCAGGCATAAGGTTGCATCGACATCCGCTCTCGTTCCAAGGGGATCAGGATCAACCTCGCTCTGCTCCTTTGCGGCGATATGGGGAGAATGCATAAACTGAGCTGCAATTTCTTTTTGGCAAGTCCGTAGCTGACGATCCGAGACGCCATCAATACCAACTACTCTTCGTCAGTTTGAGTTTGGGCATTCGGTATGAGCGTCTTGAGATCCGTACACAGATTTTATGTTTCTAACTATGCAAACTATCATCGTCCAAGCTCTGAGCACATTGCATTTAGTGGTCGTCGGTCACCCCTATGCCTATGTTATTGTATAACTGGTATTGGTTTGCAACGTTTTACAGCGAAACACTGGCATTCTTGTCTCCCTCCGACGTGTACCCGCCGGCGTTCGCCTTTGAACTCACTTACAGCGACTATGTGCGAGTTCTCGAGATCGGTTCAGACGCCACATCGTGGCGGTGTCGCCTGCAGGCCTCCTGCAGACAAACGTGATGTGCATCGAGCGCTCATAGTCGGTGCACTTTCTTTACCTCAGTACCACCTCCTGCGATTTTGTCCGCAAACATGTTATCCAGAATCAAGAACGCATTGAGAAAGAGGAAACAGCTGAGGTCACAGGATGATCACGGGAGCAGGGGTGATCGGACGACATCGACAGCCATCCAAGCAGCAAACACGGTGTGTAATAGAGAATATATCAGCCGTTCTAGTAATCTGACACAGTTGCAAAGATGTTTTTCAACACCATCGGTACATCGGGCCCAGTGATGAATGTCGCGGGTGACTTCCACATGTACAGCGGAGCTAGTGCAACAGGTAATTCCACGAAATATTTCTTTCGAGCGATCTCTGATATGATAACCATGATCTGCTAGCGGACATTATCAATCCTCCGCCACCGCCTCAGCCCTCGGCGCCAGATATATGGTTTGGCCGAGGCGACATTGTATCGACGCTCGCAGCAGTCATCACCGGCAACGAAAATCCCAGAATCGCCATCTTGGGTTCCGGGGGTATGGGAAAGACCGCAACCGCGTTGCACCTCATACACGACGAAGCCGTCATCGCCCGCTACGGCGATCGTATTTTCTTCGTAGCATGTGACGCTGCCACCTCCGCCGATCTGCTCGCATCCCGTATTCTGCAGACAGTGGGGGTTGCTGCCGCTGCCGGGGAGAATGTCGTGACTGCCATGCATCTTGCATTGAAAGCCGCACCAGCGACTTTATTTGTTCTCGACAACTTCGAGTCTACTTGGGATGCGGCACGGGATCATGCCGCGATCCAGGACCTCCTGCTAAAGATCGTTGATTGCCCTTCGAGTACATTGATCCTCACCATGCGCGCCACCACCGCGCCTCCCGGCATTCGATGGACGTATTCCGATTCACTGCCTCCCTTGTCTGCGTCTTCAGCGAAAGAAGTCTTCTTGGCCATCAATGCGACATTCTACGATAGCTCCGACGGCGGTAATGTAGTCCTCGATGAGTTATTGAAAGAATTGGACTATGTCCCGCTTGCGATCCATTTGCTCGCGCACGTCAGCAAGGATCTCACCCCACGATACGTTCTGCAACAGTGGCAGAAGCACAGGACACGTATGCTCAGCCTCGACAGATATACGAACGACAAATTAGAGAGTGTTGATGTATCAATTTCTCTGTCCATGGAGTCACTGGACGTCGAAAAGAATTCGGAAGCGATCCAGCTTCTTGGAATGCTATGCCTACTCCCAGACGGTCTTCTGAGCTGGCAGGAACGATTGGAGGTCATCGAGGAGACCTTTAATACAGTCACCTTCGACCTACAGCTCCTTCGGAAATCCGCACTGGTCTACATTACTGCTGGAAGGCTGGGCGTGCTCTCTCCTATTCGACACTTTGTTCTTCAACACCACCCTCCGGATCTTCAACATTCCCAGTGCATTTGCAGTATCATATGGGAGCTTGTTGAAACGTATGCGATGGTTGAATTTGGTCCTGAAAAGCAGGGCTCCATCGAAGCTCTCAGTCCCGAGATTGGGAATATCGGCAGCTTAATTGGCCACGCAATTGCCTACGACCCCGGGGAGATCATTATGGACGTTGCCATACAAACTTCATGGTACCTAACCCACACAAATCCTTCCTCCCATCTATTGCAAAAGGTCTCCGGATTTGTGCCTTCGGTCCCCACTGTGATGCAGGCGCGGTACTGGGACATTACGGGTGTGATCATGTATGTCCAGAATGAATATGCGGGGGCCACATCAACGTTAATGCAGGCGCGCGACCTATTCCTCGAGATTGGTGATCGTGCGGGTGCCGCTCGGTGCTCGGAGCGCTTGGGAGAGAACCTCAGAATGCAGGACAGGTACTCCGAGGCCGCTGCCGCCCTCAAAGACGCTCAAGCCCAGTTCTTCGAGCTCGGCGACCGCTCCGGTGCCGCCCGGTGCTCACAGAGCTTGGGAGAGATCCTGCACATGCAGAGCAAGTACTCCGAGGCCACCGCCATATTTACCAACGCTCGAGCTGAGGCCCTCGAGATTGGGGATCGGTTGGTTGCTGCCCAGTGCTCACGGAGCTTGGGAGACAACCTCAGCATGCAGAGCGAGTAGTCTGAAGCCGCTGCCGTCCTCACAGACGCTCGAGCCCAGTTCCTCGATATCGGGGGTCGTTTGGGTGCCGTACAGTGTTTGCGGAGCTTGGGAGAGATCCTGAGCATGCAGAGCAATTATTCTGAAGCTGCAGCCATCCTCACGAATGCTCGCGCTGAATTTCTCGAGATCGGTGAGCGTCTGGGTGCCGCCCAGTGCTCCCTGGAGCTGGGAGACAATCTCCTGAGGCAGAACGAGAACTCTGAAGCCGCTGCCGTCCTCATAGAAGCTCGAGCCCAGCTCCTCCAGATCAACGACCGCATGGGTGAAGCGCAGTGTGCACGGTCCTTGGGCCGAATCCTCCTTGCTCAGCGCAAGTACACAGAAGCGGAGACCCTTTTTAGGCATGCTCGAGATCAATTTCTAGACATTGGTCTCGAGCCTCATGCTGCGCAGTGCTCCGACCTCCTCGCGGAGTGCACAGATGACAGCAATGATGGAGAAAGCACAGATGAAAGCGATGTCAAAGAAAGCACCGAAACCGGCAGTGGAGCTTTCGGGGACTAGCATCTGAAGGCAAGGGAGCTCAATCGACAGCAGGATTTCAGACGCATAAGCAGTAGATACACGGACAGTCACTGCTGAACGATTGTCGTTGAATACTTGCCGGATTGCTTTACCATCAAAAGTTTCTTCATATTACAGCTCCTCTGTCTTGTCTGCCCCAGCACTGCCATCAGCTCTGCACGCGTGCTTCGCAGCGTTGAACCGATGCATAACTATGCGAGCACATGAACAGTTTTGATGAAGCACGTGTTGATAGATCGAAAGCATCTGAAAGTGACGCGCCACAATTGCAGACGCACATTTTGCCTGCAACAATGCTCCAGGATCAGGTGCGGTGGTCTTTTGGTCATAATAGATAATAAGCACGAACCCCTGAAGTGTATGCGGCTGTAAGACCGCGGATAAGCCGTTCTGCGAGATGGATTGACGTGGTGGCCCTTGTGGATAGCAGCTTCGGTGAGAATACCAGGGGGACGTTTAAGTGCGCTGACGAAGTGCGCCTGTCAGCCCCTTTAAACTAGAATCATTTATGGGTGCTGCGAAAGTAGAAGGCCATTCGGGATCACTAAGTTGTGCCCATGTGAACACATCCTTTTCTCGACGTTGCACGAATCCTCAGTATTGCATTGGAATTCCGCGATGGTCTGACAGCGGAGGGCGGAGGCAGATATGGAGGGCCCAGAAGAGGATCGGGTGATTAGAGAAGTCGATAAAGCATTGACGAGATACTAAAACGAGCCAGTCCGAGTCGGCTTGTTGAAGGTACGTCGTGAGGATGCACGCCTAAGTCGCTTCGGCGTAGCAGGGTCACAGCGTGATGTTGAGTCGCCAGAACCTTGGCGGAAGACTGGATACTTGATATGTCGCAACCCCTTGTGATTATCGAATTTTTTACGATTCCAATTAGAACTGTACATGCAGCACACTGTAGCTGAACGCAATTCAGCACAATTGTCCACAAATTCCGTTCCCTAATCGGTTGAGCCTTGAATTGACAATGTAGACTCTCGAAATGCTTGTTGACAGACCATATAAGATGTCTCCATTGCACAGCATAGCTATTACCACGAAGGAAAGTGACAGGTGCAACAGTTGATTGGTCGTGAAGAGCAGCCAGGAGGAAGTCAGTTTGCTGAGTTGGTGTTGACGAAGAAAGTGGTTCGTGTCCGTAAGCTCACGGAGGCAATGGCGTCATTGGTCTTTCATCGCTTCATCGCTTTGCTGCCTTCTCTCTAGATTTAGAATCTGACGTCAACCTGCAAGCCGCATAAAGATGTCGTTATGCATGCCGCGAGTCCAAGCTACAGCCTCGGACAGGTGTGTCTTTATCTCGCCCGTATGAACCAAGAACTGACGAACCATTCTCCAGGAGATCGTTTCTAATGAACACCGGTGAAATGCACTTTACTCGTTCAGCACAACTTGAATCGGAAAACGACATTCAATAGGACGCACCAACTGCCCAGCCTTCGCCGGCTCATTCAGGCTCAGTCCCTCTTCCCCATCACTTCCGCTTGCGTTGTTCCAGCGTCAAATGCGTCCTGCCCGGATTCCCTGTATAGAAGTCTTCCGATGCTACGCCTGCGCTCCCCCTCAGGTCGGCAAGCTGCGCACATCGTAGCCTTGCAGAACAGGTCCCCAGGACTTGTGGACCGATGGGATAGACGAGCACCCCGTTCCAGTGCGTTTTTCCCCAGTTGCATCGAAGAAGATATCCCTGATGATCGAGGTGCCAAAGTGGACTATGGGCGCCGACGAAGCCAGTTCATGAGTGAGATCGGTGGGGTGGTGTATATCTGGGACAGAAGGGAACGGGCGGAAGGGAGACGCTTCGCGCTTCCTTTCGATGCAGTCGCTTCCCTGCAACATCGCCAACTCATCATCATCGCACCCATGTGATCATACCATCGCCTCCACATCCCCGGATACGACGTACTGGTGCATATGCTTTCATGAGGCGAAGATCCCCATGGTTCCAAGGACGCTATGCATAGGAGAAGTGAAGGTGTACGGGGTCAGCGTGAAATGAGATATGCTTGATGGACGACGAGAAAGTTGACGAGCAGAATGGATGTGAGGAGTTAGAGGCGGGGAGGATGCGATGGAGTCAAGGCGAATATCGTGAGTGGTCCTCCTTTCTCTTCGTATGCTCCTTGGACTGTCTCGTCCCGTTTCTTCGCGCTATACCCTCTATATCTTCTTTCTGCTTCGCAGTCTTCCTATGCTTTGGCATCCTCTCATGCTTCATGCTTTTCATCTCCTTCGCTATCTTTCCGTTCCCGAGAACATGCCACCTTATCCTTGCTCGCTACTTGAAGAGAATACTGACTCCTGGAATGTTACAGTGCCTCCCCGCGACACACACATTTCTGGAGTCTGGATCGCCGCACTTCCCCGCTTCTCCTTCGAAGTCCTTCCCACCGTCATCCACAACATCTAAGGAATACCCAAATCGACTGCCGCGATCCTCGCCACCAGCTCAGAACTCCAGGACGCGGCCAGGGTCCTTGCTGGCCGTACGGCACTCCATCTCCACCTCCGCCGCACCAGATACATCCCCGAGACTGAAGAGCAGCACCCATGCCCCTATGCCATCCACTCCTCGCCGCACCCATGTACCGTCGCCATCCCATCAGGCCCGTGAGAAGGAGGCGGCCGCCATGAAGTCTGGACCTGCGCTTCGTGGTGGAGCTATATCATCCTATTCGGGGCAGGATTGAAGGGGGCGGGGAGGCCGCTGCAAGCGTGGTCGTACGAGGCGGAGAAAAGAAAGGAACGCGCAGGGAACGGAGAGAGCACGCAGGCTATGCGCGCGTCCCCGCCCGCCTCCAGTTCGAGGTTTCGGAGAACTCGAGGGATACTGCTTCCCCAGCGTGGAAGTGGTTCGAAGTCGGAATACGAGGGGATTGCGATGTGGAATAATTCATACCTAATTCCGGGGATTGCAGATGTTCGTACTGTGTCTGAAATACGACTAAACCTCTCGTACATCATCTCTGCTCGTCTCCCCTCCGCCTTGCGCTGCGCCGCCCATTCTTCTCGTGCCATCCTCCTAAACCTGAACATGCGTGTTATCCTGTGGCAGATTGGTGGTGAATTCCGTCGTATTTTTCCACATTATCTTCGCTCTCATTGTGGAAGATCACGATCAGTGTCAGTATTTCCTACCTTTTGCCTATGCTCGAGCTCATTCTGTTTATACCCGTTTAGCTACAAATACTCGATTTAGCTTCGTGAAGGGCCGCCGATATGCACAGGTGCTCGTCAACTACTCGACCCACGCGCCATTAATATCCGTCAGTGTTTCCAGTGAACAGGTCTCAGGAGTATCATACCTCTCTGTTTCACTGTGCCGATATCGGCGGGATGGAATGCATAAATTACGGTGCTTGTGTGTTCCTGGGGGTGCGATGTTTGCTTATGGGTTGCAATTGCTCGCTCAAGCATTGCGATTCCGCCACCTGACGACATCCAGGGCTACTTCGGTACAGCGACAAATAATTACACGAGAACTGGGAGTCCGGACGAAATCAGCGATCTATGGGCGTGCAAGATTGCTAGCTCTCGAGTCTACAATATAATGCAGTGGCGGCAACTCTTGCTTCTTCGGAAAGATGCATCTGCATACCTCGAGACCTCGTCGCATCATCAATCATCCCCCACCTAGAGTGTAGTCAAACACACCGGGCCGGCGTCCATTGTCGCATATTCAGATGTATTCTATATCATTCTTCGCTGCTACCCCTGCGCTTCTGCCTAGGTCTTAAAGCTATCTCAGGGCACCAAACATCGCAGCATACCCATCCAGACTATGCCGATGGGGGATGTGAGAACGGCCTGGCGGAAGCGTACCGGCTGCTGCTTGAAAGGAGATTTGTTTGAGGCTGGCTATAGTATATAGTTGCGTCTAACTTGTCAATTGGTTAATGCGATGGCGAAGTAATTTCATTTGTTTTTCTTGGCCACACCCACGACCTCGTCCTCGTCGCGCCTGCGAGAGTGTACCACGGCCTCTCCCTCCGCGGATACACCGTTTGTCTTTATTCTTCTTGATGCCACTTCTGCCGCTTTCTCTTTGTGCTCTTTGTGCTTATGCCTTTGGCTCTTCTTCTGTTTCGCCGTCTTTCCATGCTTAATTATATATGCTAAGCCGGCGCTTCTAATCACATTTGCTGTAGATGCTATGATGCCTTTAACCCTCCCTGCGATGTCTTTGTGTCACCTTTCTATTATCTATTAACCCTGCACGTCTTTTGTTGCGGTCATGCTCATGTGTCATCCGACGTTGACTTTGAGCTTTCTGGAAGTTGTGTTGAAGCTTTCCGTTTCTTTCAGGGTAAATGTTGCCCGAAGGGCTAGTCAGTGGCTTGTATGCTGGAATAGCGATCCCCGCGGTTACACGTGGTGACGATGCCAGTGCACCCAATTCTGCCGCCATGCGTTAATTATTTTCATTCCCACTGGCGGGTAATCGGTGATAGCTGATTTCGTTATTTTAGTGCGCCGCTGTTGATTTCCTGCGAGACGCGAGTGGCCCGCACTGTACCGAGACTTGAACACGATGAATCACACCGGTGGATCCTAGCAGTACTTGGTGTGCTGTTCTGGCGTTCTGTTCCTCGTTGCGTGCTGCAAGAGTAAGTGAACGTCATTTCAGTTACTTCAAAGGGCATTTATATTTCCTATTCGAGGCCTATCTGCCAATTTCTGCGTAAAGGCCGATATGTCCGTCTGCTCTACTCCGATGATACAGGATCCACCTCTGGACGCGAAGCAAGACCCACGGACAGTCCAAACACGTGAAAGGGCAATACCTCACCCATATAATTGATGTACAGCATTAACCTAGATCAAATGAAAGGATCACTTCTCTGTATCAAGCAGTGCACGCACCACGCCTGCGTAAACTCCGTTCCGGTCCTGCCCTGGGCGCTTGCTGGCTGGCTGCTTTGAATCTTAATTGTCTCAATCTGGATCGCCTACAAGGACCTTCCCTTCGGCGCACAAAGTGTCAGGACGCGTCGAAAGCTTAGTGCTGGCCGATGACGCAATGATCGCAACTGGCCTCCGCAGTTTATTGCGCCCATTTTACACTCTGGTTAGAACGCCGGCGAGATGCCTCATACACCCAACTTCGCGACTCACGAGCATCCCTAGTGCCTCATATTAATATTGTCTCCTTCGCTGTTGCCATACCACCTACACATCCTCCCATGGGCCTTGAATCCGACCCTTGCATCATCCCCGCCTAAAGTTGAGTCTGACGTGCCGTCGTCCAATGACGCACCGCATAGCACTCCTTCTTGCACCTTCGCTTCCGTCTATGCCTCCAAGCCACCCGAGCGCAGCAAACACGTCATCACGTCCGCGCCCTCGCTCCCGAGTCGTACCTCTTGCACGCTGTGCTATCGTAGCACGGGCTCTTGGGATTGGACAACGTCATGATGGGCAATCCGCGGCCTTTGCATCGAAGGCGAGGTCATCGAGTCTGAAGCGGCTAGGGGTGGATAATGGTGCCTATGGTGCCCATCGATAAGGGTGATCAGCGAGGTGGTGTCGAGCTGAGGCGGGAGAAACTGGATAGGAAATCGATGTGAATGGGATACGCACAGTTCTACGGCGCTATATCCGCGACTCCTTTCAACGCATGCGGCTGTTATCGACCTTTTTATCATCACGCCCGCCAAACCCTACCGCCACCTCGACTTCCCGGGTTCCAACATCCCCGCGCACACTAAGATCTTTAGACGAAGCACGTCCCGTTCTGATGATGCCACACCGAAGGGTTATGAGGGCGTATGCGATTAGCAGGAAAGCAATGGGACTTGATTGATGACAAGGCACTCAACGGGCACTACGTATATGAGATGTCGGCGGCGGGGAATTTGGGAGAGCCATGACGCATTTCGTGAGTTGTCCCTTTCTTCTTGATGCCGTTTCTTGTTCTTTCTTGTTCTGTTTCATCGAGCTCTGCTCTCTACCTTTTCCTTCTCCTTTTCAGCCTTCTCGTGCTTTGGAACCTTCTCATGCTTCCTACTTTTAGTCTCGTTTGCCCTGTGTCCTTCCTCGAGAATGCGCTTCCTTGATCTCGTTTACCAATCAATGCTGATACTAACCACTGTAACTTTACAGAGACCATGACCCTAAACACCAACGCAGACTCCCCCGCGACGCGCAGATTTTATCATCTCACTATTCCTTCTCAGTACATACCCATCATTCCAGGCAAGACCAATCGTAATGGTAGACTTCCGACCACCATCGCGGTATCACGGGACGCTACAACTCTAAACCGACTGCGCTGCATTCACCCAATCTCCAGCTTCACAGCACCCAATGCAGGGCATTATCAGAGCACGATGGCCGCGCCCCATGTCATGTGCATGCGCCTCTGCCACCATCGGCTCATCGCAGTCCCGTATCACCCCCACTCACATCAAAGATCTCGAGGCGACGATGGCGCTGTTTCGTCTCCACGAAAGCCTGTGACTGTTCTTCATGGTGGAGCGGATCTGCCCGCGACGAGCGGGATCGTAGGAGGGTCTTCCGAAGATGGGGACAGGAACGTCGGGCGAACCTTCAAGCATCAGGACTCAGATCTCATGCTGTGCGCATCGTGCCTGTTTGGTGCAACGATATCAGCGTGCGCTTAAATCCTCACCTGTGCTCGGCTGCGAATGTCAGGCTCTTGGGATGGCGTCGCAGGCGTGGAAGCGAAAAATGTTGGAAGTGAAGAGGCGGCCACGGCAGATGTAGGGGAGTACATGATGGTACTGGGGTGGGGATGAAGGCGACGCTTGATGCCCGGCAGGACGAATATACGGTCATTGGGATAAAATACCGTAACCGCACTACACTTTCCCACATTTCATTACTCATCTCCCTTTCGATGCGACTCCCATTCTCCTACTGCCAGACCATCCTCAGCTGCAAAAGGTGGGGCTGAAATGCGAAAGGCTGTCAACTCAATCAAGATCCCTCATGAATTACATGGAGGACGTCGTGGCTCGTATGTTTCGCTCCGTTTTCGCTCTTATTTTGGAGCCAATTCGAGCCACCCTTCCATTCACCATGCGCGTGTTGTCGTATAAATCCGACTGTCAGTATCTCCTGTCTTCTTGCCTAAGTTATTGAGTTTAACTAGTTATGTTTACCCGGCAGACACCGCGCGCGCATGTCACAGCTCGAGGCCCTGACAGCACCGATACCATCTCGGCGCACTCCAAAGCACTCGAGCAACTCGTCGAGATTCATATCGCTAATTCCTGACGCTACTGGCATTGCATGCATTTGGCTCGATTGAATCCTGTATTCTGGCTCATGAAGGGCCGATGGCTGGTTGGTCCTCAACTCCTCAGCCATCGGGTTGCATCGACATCGGCTCTCGTTCCAAGGGGATCAGGATCAGCCTCTCTCTGTTCCTTTGTATCGATATGGGGGGTAGAATGCATAAAGTGAGCTGCTCATTTGTTTTTGGCAAGTCCGTAGCTGACGATCCGAGACGCCACCAAGACCAACTATGCTTCGTCAGTTTGAGTTTGGGCCGTCCGTCTGGGCGCCTTGAGATCCGTGAACAGATTGTATCTTTCTAACTATGCAAACTATCATCGTCCAAGCTCTGAGCACACTGCATTTGGTGGTCGTAGGTCACTTCTTGCATGGTTGTGACACTCGGATGATCCACTGTACTTGCGGCCCTGTTTGCAATCGGAACGTCTTCATAAGCACACCCCAAGTCCTCCTGCCATAGCGGCATTTAACGAGAGTTGAGACTATGACTGGAGCGCTTTGATAGCCACGCGTGCAAGACTCGGCACTGTGCTGCCTCTTTTGTGCATGTAATACGACAGTCCGTTGAAAGCAAACACATATCCTCGGTGGTAGGTGGTATGTTGCTTTCGATCTCGTTTTCTGATTATCCTGCACATAGCTGTTTTATGGCTGCGACATTCATGTTCGTACATTTTAAAGCAACGATTTGAGGCGCACTGCTCAACCTGTTCGCGCGCGATTTCCCTGGCCGTGTTTACCTTTCTTTACAGCTAAATGGGAAACCGGAGACCGTTTTTGAGATCGCGTCGAGGACAATCTTTGTTTGTACACTGTTTGCGCAGCGCCACTCTGCTCCACTCGCCCGAGGCCGATCGTCGTCGGCAGGAGTCGGCAGGGCAGGGATTTGGCTGGATTTGGGTTAAGTCGACTTCAGCTACTGCTACTCAATTGTGGAGGGTGGTGCGAAGTGGTGCTGCACAAACAGTGTACAAACAAAGATTACCCTCGACGCGATTTCAAAAACGGTCTCCGGTTTCCCATTTAGCTGTAAACGCAGTCAGACTTATAAGTGTTTGTGTTCGTATTTTAGAGTTCAGACGCCACCCAAACGCCACCGCATGGCGGTGCAACCTTCGCTGCGCGCTGGAAATGGATTGTTATCAGTACCATCTCACCTTGCTCTCCCCACCTCTTACAACTGGCACATAATTTGCGCAATTCCAATGCTAACAGGAAATAAGAGGTCTCGCACAACTTCTGGTCAAGCTGACATTCCTCAGCGAAAGTTGTTGAAATTGCAAGACGATCGTGGGAACGTGGACGATGAGACGACATCGTCAGTCAATCAAACGGCAAACACGGTATACAATGAAGCTCTCTATCAGCTATTTTAATGAGCTAATACTGTCAGAAAGATATCCTTCAGCACCATCGACCCATCGGGAACAGTGATGAATGTCGCTGGTGACTTCCACATGTACAGCACAGACAGGGTCACAGGTGCGTCCATGAAATGACACATTCAACCGATCTCCGATGATAAATATGATCTCATTTAGCGCCATCTTCGAGTCTCAGCGCACCACCGCCACCACAGCCCTTGGCGCCCGATATATGGTTCGGCCGAGGCGATATTGTATCAACGCTCGCAGAAGTCATCACCGGCCACGAAAATCCCAGAATCGCCATCCTGGGCTCCGGGGGGATGGGCAAGACCGCCACCGCACTGCACCTCGTACGAAACGATGCCGTCGTCGCTCGCTACGGCGATCGTATTTTCTTCGTTGCATGTGACGCTGCCATCTCCGCTGATCTGCTCGCATCCCGCATTCTGCAGACCCTGGGGGTTGCTGTCGCTGCCGGAGAGAATGTCGTGACTGCCATGCATCTTGCATTGAAAGCCGCGCGGCCGACACTCTTTGTTCTCGACAACTTCGAGTCTACTTGGGAGGCAGAAGGTAATCATGCCGCGATCCGGGACCTCCTGCAAAAGATCGCCGACTGTCCATCGAGCACGTTGATCATCACAATGCGCGCTACCATCGCGCCGCCCGGCATTCGATGGACGATTTCAGAGTCGCTCCGTCCATTACCCGCGGCTTCAGCCAAAGAAGTATTTTTGGCCATCAATGTGACATTCTGCGACGGCTCAGCGGACGGCAATGAAGTCCTCAATGAGCTATTGAGAGAATTGGACCATGTCCCGCTCGCTATTCATTTGCTCGCGCATGTCAGCATGGATCTTTCCCCACGATACGTACTAAAACAGTGGCAGAAGCAAAGAACACGCATGCTCAGCCTCGACCTCTATACGAAGGATAAGCTAGAGAGTGTTGAGATATCCATTGCTCTGTCTATGGAGTCTCTGGACGTCGAACGGAATTCCGAAGCGATCCAGCTTCTTGGGATGCTATGCCTGCTCCCAGACGGTCTTTTGCAGTGGCAGGAACATTTGGATATCATCGAAAAGACCTTTCCGTGTGCCACCTCAGACCTATTTCTCCTGCGGAAATTCACGCTTGTCTATACTGCGGGTAGAAAGCTAGGTGTGCTATCTCCCATTCGACACTTTGTTCTTCACCATTATCCTCCGGATTTACAACACGCGCAGTGCATTTACAATATTTTCTGGGAGCTTGTGCACGCTTACGCAATGGTCGATTTTGGTCCGGAATTTAGCGGTGCCGTCGACGCCCTCAGTCCCGAGATGGGGAACATCGGCAATCTGATTGACCATGCTGTGGTCCATGATCCTGGGGAGATAATTGTGGACATCGCTATAAAAGCCTCATGGTACCTATGCTACATAATTCCTTCCTCCCATCTATTGCAGAAGGTCTCTGGATTGGTGCCTTCGGTCCCCACTGCGATGCAGGCGCGGTACTGGGACATCACGGCTGCGATCATGCATATCCAGGATGATTATGCGGAGGCCACATCAACGTTATTGCAGGCGCGGGATCTATTCCTCGAGATTGGTGATCGTGCGGGTGCCGCTCGGTGCTCGGAGCGCTTGGGAGAGGCTCTCAGAATGCGGAGCGAGTACTCCGAGGCCGCTGCCGTCCTCAAAGACGCTCAAGCCCAGTTCTTCGAGCTCGGCTACCGCTCCGGCGCCGCCCGGTGCTCACAGAGCTTGGGACAGATCCTGCACATGCAGAGCAAGTACTCCGAGGCCACTGCCATCTTTACCAACGCTCGAGCTGAGGCCCTCGAGATTGGGGATCAGTTGGTTGCCGCCCAGTGCTCACAGAGCTTGGGAGACAACCTCAGAATGCAGAGCGAGTACTCTGAAGCCGCTGCCGTCCTCACAGACGCTCGAGCCCAGTTCCTCGATATCGGGAATCGTTTGGGTGCCACACAGTGCTTACGGAGCTTGGGAGAGACCCTGAGCAGGCAGAGCAATTATTCTGAAGCTGCGGTCATCCTCACGAATGCCCGTGCTGAATTTCTCGAGATCGGTGGGCGTCTGGGTGCCGCCCAGTGCTCCCAGGCCCTGGGAGACAACCTCAGAAGGCAGAGCGAGTACTCTGAAGCCGCTGCCGTCCTCACAGA
>KV417555.1:213926-236880 GCA_001630335.1 Athelia psychrophila | reverse complement strand
CCTCATCGGTTGAGCCTTGAATTGACAATGTAGACATTCTCGAAATGCTTGTTGACAGACCACATAAGATGTCTCCATTGCACAGCATAGCTATTCCACGAAGGAAAGAGACAGGTGCAAGCATTTGATTAGTCAGGAAGAGCAGCCAGCAGGAAGTCAGTTTGCTGAGTTGGTGTTGGGGAAGAACGTGGTTCGTGTCCTTAAGCTCACGGAGGCAATGGCGTCATTGGTCTTTCATCGCTTCATCGCTTTGCTGCCTTTTTTTTGCATTTAGAATTTGACTTCAACCTGCAAGCCGTATAAATATGTCGTCATGCAAGCTGCGAGTCCAAGCTACAGCCTCGGACAGGGTGTGTCTTTACCGAACCAAGAACTGACTAGCCATTCTCCAGGACGTGCCGGTGAAATGCTGTAATCGTTCAGCACAACAGAAATGACATTCAACAGGACGCACCAACTGCCCAGCCTTCGCCAGCTCACCCCGTCTCAGTCCCTCTTCCCCATCGCTTCCGCTGATGCGATACCCTCCGCCTGCCCAACGTCTTCGGCGACGTTCCAGCGTCGAATGCGTCCTGCCCGGATTCTCTGTATAGAAGTCCTCCGATCCTACGCCTGCGCTTCTCCTCAGGTCGCCAAGCTACGCACATCGTAGCCTCGTAGAACAGGCCCCCTGGACTTGTGGACCGATGGGATAGATGAGCACCCCGTTCCAGTGCGTTTCTCCCCAGTTGCATCGAAGAAGATGTCCCTGATGGGCGCCGACGAAGCCAGTTCATGAGTGAGATCGGTGGTGTGGTGTCTATCTGGGACAGAAGGGAACGGTATGGAAGGGGAGATGCTTCGCGCTTCCTTTCAATACAGTCGCCTCCCTCCAACATCGCCAACTCCTCATCATTGCACACATGCGATCATACCACCGCCTCCACCCCGGATACGACGTACTGGTGTATATGCTTTCATGAGGCGAATTTGCACATGGTTCCAAGGATGCTATGGATATGTCATGTGAAGGAAATGTGCTTGATGGACGATGAGCACGTTGACGAGGTGAATGGATGTGAGGAGTTAGAGGCGTGGAGGATGCGATGGAATCGAGGCGAATATCGTGAGTGATCTTCCTTTCTCTTCGTGATGTTTCTTGGACTGTCTCGTCCCGTTTCTTCGCGCTATATACCCTCTACATCTTCTTTCTGCTTCGCAGTCTTCCTATGCTTTGGCATCTTCTTATGCTTCATACGTCTCATCCCCTTCGTTATCTCTTCATTCTCGAGAACATGCCACCTTACCCTTGCTCGCTACTTGAAGAGAATACTGACTACTGGAATGTTACAGTGCCTCCCCGCGACACACACATTTCTGGGTTCTGGATCGCCGCACTTCCCCGCTTCTCATTCAAATTCCTTCCCACCGTCATCCTCAACATCCAAGGAATACCCAAATCGACTGCCGCGGTCCTCGCCACCAGCTCAGAACTCCGGGACGCGGCCAGCGTCTTGCTGGCAGTATGGCACTCCATCTCCACCTCCGCCGCACCAGACGCAGCCCCAGAGACTGAAGAGCAGCGCCCTTGCCCCTTTGCCATCCACTCCTCGCCGGACTCATGTACCGTCGCCATCCCATCAGGCCCGTGAGAACAAGACGGCCGCCACGAAGTCTGTACCTCCGCTTCGTGGTGGAGCTATACCATCATATTCGGGGCAGGATTGAAGGGGGTGGGGAGTCCACTGCACGGCCCCGCCCGCCTCCAGTTCGAGGTTTCGGCGAACTCGCGGGATACTGCTTCCCCAGCGTGGAAGTGGTTCGAAGTAGGAAGACGAGGGGATTGCGATGTGGAATAATGAATACGCGATCCTGGGAATAGAGGGACGTTTGTACTGTGACTGAAATGCGACTGAACCTCTTCGAGATAATCACTGCTCGTCTCTCCTCCGAATTGTGATGCGCCTCCCATTCTTCTCGTGTCCGACCATACTTCTAAACCTGACATGCGTGTTATCCTTTGTGCGGATATTTTTCCATTGTTTTCGCTCTCATTTTTGAAGATCAAGCTCAGTGCAGTATCTCTGCACTTTTGCTCATGATATCGCCGTGAGCTTATGATTTTTATGGGCGTTTGGCTAAACCATATACTTGATTTAGCCTCGTGAAGGGTCGCTGGGATGCACAGGCAATACGACTGAACCCCTCCTACATCATTACTGCTCGTCTCCACTCCGCCTTGCACTGCACCGCCTATTCATCTCATGCTAGACCATCTCCTAAACCTGAACATGCGTGTTATCCTGTGGCAGATTGGTGGTGAACTCCGTCGCATTTTTCCACATTACTTTCGCTCACATTGTGGAAGATCAAGATCAGTGTCAGTATTTGCTACCTTTTTCCTATGCTCGAGCTCATTCTGTTTATACCCGTTTAGCTACAAATACTCGATTTAGCTTCGTGAAGGGCCGCCGAGATGCACAGGTGTTCCTCAACCCGCGGAAGCCTACCGGCTGCTGTATGAAAGGATGGATTTGAGGCTGGCTATGGCATGTAATTAATTGCGTCTGATAGGTCAATAGGTTAATGCGGAGCCGAAGTATCTTGGCCACACCCGCGGGCCACGACCTCTTCCTCATCAAGCCTGCGAGATTGTACCACAGCCTCTCCCTCCCCGGTTACACCGTCTGTCTTCCTTCTTCTCAATGCGACTTCTCTTGCTGTGTCTTTTGTTCTTTGTGCTTACACTGCACGCTCTTCGTCGCTTGCGCCGGCTTTCCATGCTTACTTCTATAGGCCAAGTCAGCGATTGTAGACACACGTGCTGTATATACCACGGCACTTTATTTATACCCTCTCCGCGATGCCTTGGTGGTTTCCATTCTGTATTAACGCCTCACGTCTGCTGCTGCAATCATGCTCATCTGTCATCCGGCTTTGACTTTGAGCTTTCCGGGAGTTGTATTGAGCTTCTCAGTTTGTTTCAGGATAAGTATTTCCCGAAGTGCTGGCTTGGATGCTGTAATAGCAATGCTCGATGCTGAGATAACGACGTCTGCGGTATCAGGCGGTGCCGATGTCAGTGCGTGCATTTCCGCCGCCCTGCGTCAAGAGGCAAGCAAAACTGTAACCAGGCATATCAACTCATCCCAATTGAATACAATTCGACACTGCATCCGGGGTCTTCATCGGTTTTCGACCTTTTGCCTGCAGTTTTCGCCTTTCTCAATCATTTCGGTTTCAAATCTTCTGGTCAAAATTTGAGAGCGATAATATAACATATGAGATACTGTATGTAAAGTAACTAAGCCTCAGCTAGAGTGGTGCTTGAGAAATGCAAAAAATGCAAGCATTTTTGCGAAAACCGATGAGACGCGTCCACGTGACTAGGCTAAGTTTATTGCGGCGCCAAAGTTTAAGAAGGCCAAAGATGCGCGGTCGCCGTTGACTCAGCCTTCTATATCCTTGTCGCTGCCCTGTGTCCCTATTGCATGAACAACTCCGAAAATGAGCTAGAGAATCCAAAGAGAATATGTACTATACCGGAATAATATCTGATGATCTGGCATCAAGCTCGACAACTTCTGGGCAGTACTTAACTGGAGCCTCGGCAATGGATCTGACAAGTCCTACATTGCCAGATGCCAGACCACATGCAATAATAACGGAAGCTGAAGATGGTGGTGTAGAGACGATAGGGTATGAGGTCGCGAACACAGGAGTTTCCGGCTGGTCCAGTTCACATCACACTCTAAATCTCCATAGAGGAGCAACTCTCCATGAAGATACCTGAAGACACCTGAACCCAGCATCCGTGCACCAACTGAAGATAATGGTGCAAGCTCAAGTGTCACCAGCAAATGCAAACGAGTGCCAGTGCCAACTTCACCTAATTCCTGTAAACGACAGAAATAATATCGGACATGTGCCTTCTGGGCTGGACTTTCTTATAAATATCTTTATTTACATTCCTAATTCATAGCTAAGCTACTTGAACTTGTATATTATACCTTCATACGCCTATAATGGACCAACAAGCCTCTACAGTTGCTCTACAGTCACGTCAGCGGAAGCCGTCCCGGTGAGCACGTGGCTGCTGATGAGTGCCTGGGGTCCGAGCACAGTCAATATTGCGGATCGCGTTCCGGCTTGCCTCTTGCCCTGCGTCAATCATTTTCATTCCCACTGGCTGACTATCAATGATAGCTTATTTCGATATTTTAGCGAGCCGCTATGCATTTCCTGCGAAACGCGAGTGGCCCGCGCTGTATCGGGACTTGAACACAGCGAATCACACCAGGATTGTGCATCCTGTAAATTCTGGGTCAGGTACGTGCTTCGCATTCAGTTCCTCGTTGCGTGCTGCAAGATAAATTGAACGTCATTGCAGGTCCTTCAAAGGGCATTTATATTTCCTATTCGAGGCCTGTCTGCCAATTTCTGCGTAAAGGCCGATATGTCCGTCTACTCAATTCTAGTGATACAACATCCAACTCCGAACGCGAGGAGGACACATGGAAAGTCAGAGCATGCGACAGGGAAACACCTCACCCATAGCATTGTTTGACCACATGAAGTGAAAGGGTGCTGGGTAGATCAAAGGAAAGGAATCAAGAACCGCTGAAGTCGTCTTCTATGTGGCTCACGCAGGGCATGCACCACGCCTGCGTAAACTCCGATCCGGCGATGCCCTGGGCGCTTGCTGGCTGCATCAACTGGTTCAATCTAGATCGCCTGCAAGGACCTTCGAATTTCCCTCGGCGCACAAACTTCTGCCACAAAGTCTCAGGACGCGTCGAAAGCTCAGTGCTAGTCGATGACGCAATGATGACTGGCCTCCGCAGTTTATTGCGCCCATTTTCCACTTTCGTTAGAACGCCGGCGAGATGCATCGTTGCCGGCTGTAGCGGCCCTTCGCGAGCATCCCTAGTCCCTCTTGATGTTCCTTCGCTGTTGTCCTCAAGATTATACCCCCGACGTGCTGCCGTCCAATGACGCGCCACGTATAACACTCCCATGCTCTTGCACCTTTGCTTCCGTCCAGGTCTCCAGCCCACCCGAGCGCAGCAAACACGTCATCACGTCCGCGCCCTCGTTCCCGAGTCGTACCTCGCGCACGCTGTGCCATCGCAGCACGGGCTCTTGGGTTTGGACAACGTCATGATGGGCAATCCACGGTCTTTGCATCGAAGGCGATGTCATCGAGTCTGAAGCGGCTAGGGGTGGAGCATCGCGCCTATGGTGCTCATCGATATGGGTCATCAGCGAAGTGGTGTCGAGCTGAGGCGGGAGAAGCTGGATAGGGGAATGAGCAAGAATGAGATACGCGGTGCTGCGACGCTAGTCACCCACCACCTCGGCCTCCCGGGATCCAGCTTTCCCGCGCACACGAAGACCTGTAGACGAAGCACGTCGCCGGTCTGATGATGCTAGACCTTGTGATTAGCAGGAAAGTAAGGGTACTCGATCGACATCGTGCAAGTCGACGGGGAAATGGATATGAGAAGTCGGCGGCGGGCCATTTGGGAGAGCCATGACGCATACCGTGAGTAGCCCTCCCCCCCGTGATGCTGTTTCTTGTTGTTTCTTGTTCTGTTCCGTCGTGCTCTGCTCTCCATTTCTCCCTCCCCCCTTTCAGCCTTCTTATGCTTTGCAATCTTCTCATGATGCTTACTTTCTGTCTCGTTCGCCCCCTGTCCTTCTTCGAGATCGCGCGTCCTTGCCCTCGTTTACCACTCGATGCTGATGCTGACCACTGTCCCTTTACAGAGACCACAACCCTAATACCAGCACAGAGGCTCCCCGCGACGCACACATTTCCCCATCTCACCATTCCTTCTCAGCGCACACCCATCATCCCAGGCAAGGCAAATCGTCATGGTGGACTTCCGACCACTGGCGCAGCACCGCGAGACGCTGCCAACTCTGTACCGACCGCGCTACATGCATCTCATCTCTGGCTCGACTGCGCCCAACGTAGTGCATTATCAGAGCACGATGGCCGCGCTGCATGTCACGCGCATGCGCCTCCGCCACCATCGGCCCGTCGCAATCCTGCGCCACCTCACATCAAAGATCTCGAGGCGACGTTGGCGCTGTGTCGTCTCCCTGAAAGCCTGCAGCTATTCTTCATGGTGGAGCGGATCTCGAGGAGCGGCTTGAAGAGGGGCCTTCCGGGGACGGGGACAGGAACTCGGGCGGGCGCGCAGGGAACGTCCGGCGAACCCTCAGGACTCGGGTCTCATGCTACGCGCATCGCGCCGGTTTGGTGTAACGATCTCAGAGTGCGCTTAAATCCTCACCTGCTCGAGGCTGCGAACGACAGGCTCTTGGGATGGCCTCACAGGCGTTGAAGGTACAGATGTTGGAATTGAAGCACAGGTCACGGCAGATGGAGGGGAGTACGTGAGGGTACTGGAGTGGAGATGAACGCGATGATTGATACCCGGCAGGACGGATGTATGGACATGGGGATAGCGGGAGATTCATCCTTTGACTGCAATACCACTGATCCTCTCACACATTGCATTGTTCGTCTCCCTTTCGATGTGATTCTGATTCCCCTAATGCCAGACCATCTTCTGCTGTGAAAGGTGGAGCTGAAATGTCATGAATTACTGGGAGGACGTCATCGCTCGTGTGTTTCGCCCTGTTTTCGCCCTTGTTTTGGAGTCAATTCGAGCCGCACTTTCATTCACCGCGCACGTATTCTCGTATCAATCTGACTGTCAGTATTTCCAATCTTCTTACTTGATTTATGGAATTGAACTGATTATGTTTACCCGGCAGACACCGTGCGCGCATCACACAGTTCGAGGCTCTGACAGCACCGATACCATCTCGGCGCACTCCAAAGCACTCGAGCCACTCGTCTAGATTCATATCGCTAATTACTCACGCTACTGGCATTGGATACATTTCGCTCGATCAAATCCTGGTTTCAGCCTCGTGGAGGCCGATGGCTAGTTGGTCCTCACTCCTCATGCATCAGGATGCATCGATATCCACTCTCGTTCGACGGGGGTCAGGATTGACTTGTGCCAATATGGATTGGATGGCATGCATGAAGTGAGCTGCTTATGTGTTTCTGTGCATTTCTGGGCAAGTCCGTACCTGACGAACCGACATGATACGACACAGATCCCCTGCGCTTCTTCAATTTGGGTTCGGACCTTCGGACTGAGCACCATGAGTCCCGACAACAGCTTTTACCTTTCTAACCATGCAAAACCTCATCGTCGAAGCTCTGAGAACACTGCATTTAGTGGTCGTCGGTCACCGCTCTCGCGGTTGTGGCACTCGATGATACACGCCGTACTTACCGCTCTTTTTGCAATCGGAACGTCTGCATAAGCACGATTCAGGTTATCATGCCTCAGCGGCATTTAACGAAAGTTGACACTAGTACATGAGCGTTTTGATGGCCTTGCATGCATGCCTCGACAATATGCTGCCTCCTGTGTGCAGATAATTTGAACGCATTAAGAGTGATAAGTATTGAGTTCGTGTTTTAGAGTTCAAACGCCACCGCATGGCAGTGCAACCTTCGCTGCGCGCCAGAAATGTATTGTTATCCGTACCATCTCTTGCTCTCACCACCTCTTACAACTGGCACATAATCTGCGCAATTCCAATGCTAGCAGGAAATAAGAGGTCTCGCACAACTTCTGGTCAAGCTGACATTCCTCAGCGAAAGTTGTTGAGATTGCAAGATGATCGTGGGAACGTGGACGATGAGACGACATCGTCAGTCAACCGAACGGCAAATACGGTATACAATGGAGCTCTCTATCAGCTATTTTAATGAGCTAATACTGTCAGAAAGATATCCTTCAACAACATCGGCCCATCGGGAACACTGATAAATGTCGCTGGTGACTTCCACATGTACAGCACAGACAGTGTCCCAGGTGCGTCCATGAAACGACACATTCAACTGATCTCTGATGATAAATATGACCTCGTCTAGCCTCATCTTCCAGTCTCAGCGCACCACCACCATCACAGCCCTTGGCGCCCGATATATGGTTCGGCCGAGGCGGCATTGTATCGACACTCGCAGGAGTCGTCACCGGCCACGAAAATCCTAGAATCGCCATCCTGGGCTCCGGGGGGATGGGCAAGACCGCGACCGCACTGCACGTCATACGAGACGAAGCCGTCGTCGCTCGCTACGGCGATCGTATTTTCTTCGTTGCATGTGACGCTGCCACTTCCGCTGATCTGCTCGCATCCCGCATTCTGCAGACCCTGGGGGTTGCTGCCGCTGCCGGAGAGAATCTAGTCACTGCCATGCATCTTGCATTGAAAGCCGCGCCGCCGACGCTTCTTGTTATTGACAACTTCGAGTCTACTTGGGAGGCGGGGCTGGATCATGCCGCGATCCGGGACCTCCTGCAAAAGATCGTTGATTGCCCTTCGAGTACATTGATCATCACGATGCGCGCCACCACCGCGCCTCCCGGCATTCGATGGACATATTGCGATTCCCTCCCTCCCTTGTCTGCGTCTTCGGCCAAAGAAGTCTTCTTGGCCATCAATGCGACATTCTGCGATGGCTCAGACGACGGTGATGAGATCCTCGACGAGCTATTGAAGGAATTGGACTATGTGCCACTCGCTATCCATTTGCTCGCGCATGTCAGCACGGATTTCGCTCCACGTTCTGTGCTGAAGCAATGGAAGAAGCAAAGGACGCGCATGCTCAGCCTTGACACCTACACAAAAGACAAGCTGGAGAGTGTTGATGTATCCATTTCTCTGTCCATGGAGTCACTGGACGTCAAACGGAATTCTGAAGCAATCCAACTGCTTGGGATGCTATGCCTGCTCCCTGACGGCCTTTTGCGCTGGGAGGAACGATTGGAGGTCATCGAAGAAGCCTTTGGTACAGCCACCTCCGACCTGCGGCTCCTTCGGAAATGCGCGCTCGTCTACACCATAGGTGGAAAGCTGGGCGTGTTATCTCCCATTCGACATTTTGTTCTTCAGAACTATCCTCCGGATACTCCACACGCGCAGTGCATTTTCGATATTTTCTGGCAGCTTGTACGCACTTATGCGACGATTGAATATGGTCCTAATCTGAAGGGCGCCATCGAGACTCTCACTCCCGAGATGGGGAACATTTCTAGCTTAATCGATCACGCTGTTGCCAGGGATCACGGGGAACCCATTGTTGACATTGTCATACAAATATCCTGGCACCTACGTTACACACATCCCTCCTCCCATCTTTTGCATAAAGTATCTGGCGTGTTGGCTTCGGTGCCCACCGAGATGCAGGCAGGGTATTGGTATGTCTCTGGTGAGATGATGTATGACCAGAGTGAGTATTCATTGGCCACATCGATGTTGATGCAGGCGCGGGACCTATTCCTCGTGATTGGAGAGCGTGGGGGTGCCGCCGAGTGCTCGGAGAGCTTGGGAGAGAACCTCAGAATGCAGGACAAGTACTCCGAAGCCGCTGCCGCCCTCAAAGACGCTCAAGCCCAGTTCTTCGAGCTCGGCGACCGCTCCGGTGCCGCCCGGTGCTCACAGTGCTTGGGAGAGATCCTGCACATGCAGAGGAAGTACTCCGAGGCCACTGCCGTCTTTACCAACGCTCGGGCTGAGGCCCTCGAGATTGGGGATCGGTTGGTTGCCGCCCAGTGCTCACGGAGCTTGGGAGACAGCCTCAGCATGCAGGGCGAGTACTCTGAAGCCGCTGCTGTCCTCACAGATGCTCGAGCCCAGTTTCTCGATATCGGGGGTCGTTTGGGTGGCGCACAGTGCTCGCAGAGCATGGGAGATATTCTGAGCATGCAGAGCAATTATTCTGAAGCTGCAGCCATCCTCACGGATGCTGGCGCTGAATTTCTCGAGATCGGTGGGCGTCTGGGTGCCGCCCAGTGCTCCCGGGCCCTAGGAGACAACCTCAGAATGCAGGGCGAGTACTCTGAAGCCGCTGCCGTTCTCACAGGCGCTCGAGCCCAGTCCCTCCAGATCAACGACCGCTTGGGTGAAGCGCAGTGTGCACAGTCCTTGGGTGAAATCCTCCTTGCCCAGAGCAAGTACACAGAAGCGGAGAACCTTTTGATGCATGCTCGAGATCAATATCTCGACATTGGTCTCGAGGATGAAGCTACAGAATGCTCCGAACTCCTCGAGGAGTGCACAGATGACAGCGATGACGAAGAAAGCACCGAAACCAGCAGTTGAGCTTGCGGTGACTGGCTGCCGAAGGCAAGGGATATCAACCGAAAGAAGGATTTAGATACGTAGGGGCAGAACTTGAAACATGGACAGTTGCTATTGAGTACATACTGGCCTGTATTTATCATTCCAAATTTCTTCGTATCAGCCCCCCACTGTCTCGTTTTCCGTAGCATTCCATCAGCCCTGCACTCGTGCTTAGCAGGGTATAATAAATGCATAACTACGGCGAGTGCAGGACAGTTTCGATGAAGCTCGTCTTGCTAGACCGAACGCGTTTGAAAGCGACGCGCCACAATTGCAGAGGCACATTTCGCCTGCAACAATGCTGAGTCAGGTAGTGTGTTTTTCGGTTATAAGAGATCATAAGCACTAACCTCTGAAATTTGTGCGGGTGTAAGACAGCGAATAAGCTATGCTGCGAAATGAATTGACTTGGTCGCCCTCTAGGATACCAGATTCGATAATAATACCCTTAAGGGATGTTTATGTTCGGGAAGTGCGCCTGTTAGCACCGTTAGACAAGAAGATCATTTCTAGGTACTGCGAAAGTAGAAGGCCATTTGGGATCGCTTGTGGCCACTCGGGCGCCTCCGCTTCTCGACGCTGCACGCATCCTCAGCATCACATTGATATTTCGCGCAAGGGACGCTTTTGATATGCTATCAGATTAGCAGGTCCGACTGGGGCGGGCGGAGGCGGATATGGAAGACCCAGAAGACGGTCGGGTGATTGGAGAAGTCGATAAAGCATTGGCGAGATGCTAAAACGAACCAGCCAGCTTCTTTAAGGTACGTCGTGAGAAGGCCCGCCTAAGTCGCTTCGGCGTAGCAGGGTCACAGTGCGATGTTGAGTCGCCAGAACCTTGGTGGAGGACTGAGTATTTGCTACTTCGCAACCCCTTGTGATTATCGAATTTTTTACGATTCCAATTAGAACTGTACATGCAGCACACTGAAACTGAACGCAATTCAGCACAATTGTCCACAAATTCCGTTCCCTCATCGGTTGAGCCTTGGAATTGACAATGTGGTCTGTCAACAAGGCTTGTTGACAGACCACATAATATGTCTCCATATGTCTCCATTGCACAGCATAGCTATTACCCCGAAGGAAAGTGACAGGTGCAAGCAGTTGATTAGTCATGGAGAACAGCCAGGAGGAAGTCTGTTTGCTGAGTTGATTTCGGCGAAGAAAGTGGTTCGTGTCCGTAAGCTCACGGAGGCAGTGTCGCCATTGGTTGTTCGTCGCTTCATCGTTTTGCTGCCTTCTCTCTAGATTTAGAATCTGACGTCAACCAGCAAGCCGCATAAAGTTGTCGTTATGCAAGCTGCGAGTCCAAGCTACAGCCTCGGACAGGGTGTGTCTTTATCTCGCCCGCATGAACCAAGGACTGACCCATTCTCCAGGACGTGCCGGTGAAATGCACCTTAATCGAAGCTTAATCGTTCAGCACAACCTGAATCGGAAAACGACGAGATGCGATAGGACGCACCCAACTGCCCAGCCTTCGCCGGCTCATTCAGTCTCAGTCCCTCTTCCCCATCGCTTCCGCCGATGCGACACTTTTGCCCTCCGCCTACCCAACGTCTTCCGTGTTGTTCCAGCGTCGAATGCGTCCTGCCCGGATTCCCTGTATAGAAGTCCTCCGATCCTACGCCTGCGCTTCTCCTCAGGTCGCCAGGCTACGCACAATGTAGCCTCGTAGAACAGGCCCCCTGGACTTGTGGACCGATGGGATAGACGAGCACCCCGTTCCAGTGCGTTTCTCCCCAGTTGCATCGAAGAAGATGTCCCTGATGGGCGCCGACGAAGCCAGTTCATGAGTGAGATCGGTGGTGTGGTGTCTATCTGGGACAGAAGGGAACGGTATGGAAAGGGAGATGCTTCGCGCTTCCTTTCAATACAGTCGCCTCCCTCCAACATCGCCAACTCCTCATCATTGCACACATGCGATCATACCACCGCCTCCACCCCGGATACGACATACTGGTGTATATGCTTTCATGAGGCGAATGTGCACATGGTTCCAAGGATGCTATGGATATGTCATGTGAAGGAAATGTGCTTGATGGACGATGAGCACGTTGACGAGGTGAATGGATGTGAGGAGTTAGAGGCGTGGAGGATGCGATGGAGTCAAGGCGAGTATCGTGAGTGGTCTTCCTTTCTCTTCGTGATGTTCCTTGGACTGTCTCGTCCCGTTTCTTCGCGCTATATACCCTCTATATCTTCTTTATGCTTCGCAGTCTTCCTATGCTTTGGAATCTTCTCATGCTGCATACTTTTCATGTCCTTCGCTATCCTTTCATTCTCGAGAACATGCCACCTTATCCTTGGTCGTTACTTGAAGTGAATACTGACTACTGGAATGTTCCAGTGCCTCCCCGCGACACACACATTTCTGGATTCTGGATTGCCGCACTTCCCCGCTTCTCCTTCGAATTCCTTCCCACCGTCATCCTCAACATCCAAGGAATACCCAAATCGACCGCCGCGATCCTCGCCACCAGCTCAGAACTCCGGGACGCCGCCAACGTCTTGCTGGCAGTACGACACTCTATCTCCACCTCCGCCGCACCAGATGCCGCCCCGAGACTGAAGAGCAGCGCCCATGCCCCTATGCCATTCACTCCTCGCCGCACTCATGTACCGTCGCCATCCCATCAGGCCCGTGAGCAGAAGGCGGCCGCCATGAAGTCTGTACCTGCGCTTCGTGGTCGAGCTATATCATCATATTTGGGGCAGGATTGAAGGGGGCGGGGAGGCCACTGCAAGCGGGGTCGTACGAGGGCGGAGAAAGGAACGCGCAGGGAACTGAGAGAGCACTCAGGCTACGTGCACGGCCCCGCCCGCCTCCAGTTCGAGGTTTCGGAGAACTCGTGGGATACTGCTTCCCCAGCGTGGAAGTGGTTCGAAGTAGGAAGACGAGGGGATTGCGATGTGGAATACTGAACACCCGATTCCGGGGACCGAGAGATGTTTGTACTGGGACTGAAATGCGACTGAACCTCTTCCACATAATCACTGCTTGTCTCCCCTCCGCCTTGCGATGCGCCGCCCATTCTTCCCGTGCCAGACCATCCCCCTGAACCTGAACATGCGTGTTATCCTATGGTAGATTGGTGGTGAATTCCGCCATTGTACGCATATTTTCTCATTATTTTCCCTCTGCTTTTAGACGATCAAGTTCAGTGTCAGTATCTCCTGACTTCTTCCTATTGAGGCTGGATGGCTATGGTGTGTAATAGCGCCAAACTTACCAATCGGTTAGTAGGATGGCGAAGTAATGTCATGAGTGTCTCTTGACCACATCCACGACTACTCCCTCATGAGATTGTACAATTGTACCACCGCCTCTCCCTCCTCGGGTACACCTTCCGTCTTCCGTCTTCCGTCTTCCTTCTTCTTGGTGCTATTTCTCTTGCTGGGGTTTTGGGCTCTTTCTGCTTATGCCGCTCGCCCTTCGTCCCTCGACATCGACTTTGAGCTTCCCGGGGGTTGTGTTGAAGATTCTCAGTTTGATTCAGGGTAAATATTGCCCCAAGTGTTAGCGTGGATGCTGGAATAACGATGCTCACGGCTTCCAGTGGTGCCGATGCCAGTGCGCTCATTTCTGCCGCTCTGCGTTAATTATTTTCATTTCCACTGGTGGATGATGGATGTTGGCTGATTTCGTTATTTTAGCAAGCTGCTGTGAATTCCCTGGGGAAAGGGGTGGCCCGCATTGTATAACACGATCAATTGCACCGATATTGTGGTCCTGTAAATGCTTGGTCTAAGTAACTGCTGGTCTGGCGTTCAGTTCCTCGTTGCGCTGCAAGATTGAGCGAACGTCATTGCGGGTACTTCAAAGGGCATTTTCATTTCCTCTTCGAGCACTGCCAACCAATTGCCGCATCAAGGCCGATATGTCTGTCTGCAGTTCTCTAATGATACAGCATTCAACTCCATCTCCTATACTCGCATATCGTGTTCAATGCGAAGGAACATCGGCGGGCAATCAAAACATGCGACACTGCGATAGGGCGCCTTGCCCATAGCATTGCGTGAAAGGAGGGCAGAGTAGATCGAATGAAAGGAATCATGAACGCACCACGCCTGCGTAAACTCCGTTCCGGCGCTGCCCTGGGCGCTTGCTGGCTGTATGCTTTGAATCTTAACTGGCTCGATCTAGATCGCCTACAAGGGCCTTCCCTTCGGCACACGAGGCGTCCTATCGCACCATCTACCATCTGCCTTACTGGTCTCTCAAAACATTGCTCTTCCTCGCGCACTATATCATTGTAATCAAGTCAATATATGCATGCCGGAGTGGCTAAAGTCCAAGCCTCAATGGCTCTCGCGCAGCCCAAGTCCCGCTTCGGTCTCGCAGTCATCGGTGCTGGAGACGACGCGAAATGTCTGCACACTCGTGTCCAATCTGGGCAGTGGTGCGTTGAACGTCCCTGGCCTTCAAGCCGCGGGCCTCATTGGTTGCCAGATCATCGATATCATACAGGTCAGTCCGCTAGCAGGGTCATGAATGCACACGCTGCTGATTCCAGACATAGCAAATGAAGGATAACCAAGATGCTTGCAAAGATCTGGTCGACCACATCGGCAAACTCATGAGCCCGATCTACTCAACTCTTCAAAGCTGCACTATCACGGATATCGATGTGGGCTTGCGAGACGACATCCAGAGGCTTCAGGAGTGCGTATCAATGATCATGTGGTTCTTGACTTCATTTTCTTATGTGGATTTCTCTCGATCTCTAGGAGCATGCAAGCAGTCCAGAACATTTTACAACATCAGGCAGATCGAAGGGGACTCGTCAGAGCTTTGAATTCGGTGAGAGATGCCGGCAAAATTGCGGAATGCAAGGAAATCATCAATCGGCAGCTCGTTGCATTCGGGGTGCACGCACTTGGATTTCGAAGGTTCTATTCACGCTGATTCGCATCCTCATTAGACGTACTCACTGGTTTCCGTGCGGATGGGCATGATAAGGCTCCAGCACACGATCGAGGAACGACAGACCGCACATGATGTGAGCCCATTTATTTACCCTACTGTAAATTATCTAATGCGGTCTCCGGAACGGCTGCACAGTATTCCACAGACCAAGTGCTACAAAGGTAAAATAATCTTGTATAAATAAGTTCGATAAGTCTTTCGCTGAATGTGTTGGAATTGCAGCGTTAGCACAGTACCGTCTCAGCCAGTGCCCTCAGAGCATTTCTTTGGCCGAAAGGATATTGTCTCAACACTGGCAAATCTCTTTGTTGGCGATGAACGGTGTAGGATCGCCATCCTTGGCGCTGGCGGATTGGGGAAAACGTCCATTGCCCTTCATCTAATCCACCATGATATTGTGGTAAAACGATTCAGCGATCGTCAGTTTTTTGTGGGATGTGATGGTGTCACGACCGCAGATGGGCTCGCTACCCGAATCTTGCAAATATTGGGGGTACCAGGGACTGCCAGCGGAAACATCATCGACGTGCTACACTCGGCGCTCAAAGAAGCTTTGCCAACATTGCTGCTTCTCGATAACCTCGAGTCGACCTGGGATGCACCGGGTGACCACAGCGCTGTCCAGGATCTCCTGCAGAAGGTCGCAAGCGTGAGGTCCGTATCCCTTATTATCACCATGCGTGCCACAGACCCTCCGTCCGAAATTCAGTGGTCGTGGTCTGAGCCCATCCCTGTGTTGTCCCCAGCGTCAGCCAAAGAGGTATTTCTGGCCATCCACGGGCAACTTCCGTGTGGCACAAATGACTACGACGAAGTCTTGGAGGAGTTGCTGAAGGAGCTTGACTATGTTCCGCTCGCCATCCATTTGCTCGCGCAGGTCAGCCGAGGTTTCGAGCCTACTTTCATGCTGAAGCGATGGCGAGAACGAAGAACGCAAATGCTCCGACTCCCGACTGCCGAGCCCACACTGCATCGATTGCAGAGTGTTGATGTGTCCATATCATTTTCCATCACCTCACTGGATGCCGCGCATAATCCTGGATCAATACAGCTCCTCGGGATGCTGTGCTTGCTGCCAGATGGTCTTTTGTGCTGGCAGGAACGGTTGGAGGTCATCGAGAAGACCTTTGAGAATGCATTCTCTGACCTCTTGCTCCTTCGGAAATTTGCGCTCGTATACACGGCAGGTGACAAGCTGAGCGTGCTATCTCCCATTCGACACTTCGTTCTTCACCACTACCCTCCGGATATCCAACATTCGCAGTGCATACGCGATGTAATCTGGGGGTTTGTTGACATTTATGCGACCATTGACTTTGGTCCTAAACTACAGGGTGCCATTGAGGCTATCAGTCCCGAGATGGGAAATATCGGCAACCTGATTGACTATGCAGTGATCTACGACCTTGGGGCAATCATCGTCGACATCGCCATACGGATCTCACAGCACCTATACTGCACACACCCTTCCTTGCACATATTGAAAAAGGTGTCCAAATTGGTGCCTGCAATAGATACTCAGATGCAGGCGCGGTATTGGCTTATCACAGGTCATGTAATGCATGCCCAGGATGAGTACGGGGCGGCCACACGAACATTTATGCAGGCGCGGGACCTATTCCTCGAGATTGGTGATCGTGCGGGTGCCGCTCAGTGCTCGGAGAGCTTGGGAGACAACCTCAGAATGCAGAGCGAGTACTCCGAAGCCGCTGCTGTCCTCAAAGACGCTCAAGCCCAGTTCTTCGATCTCGACGACCGCTCCGGCACGGCCCGGTGCTCACAGAGCTTGGGAGAGATCTTGAGCGCGCAGAGAAAGTACTCCGAGGCCACCGCCGTCTTTACCAACGCTCGAGCTGAGGCCCTCGAGATTGGGGATCGGCTGGGTGCCGCCCAGTGCTCACAGAGCTTGGGAAACAACCTCAGAATGCAGCGCGAGCACTCTGAAGCCGCTGCCGTCCTCACAGACGCTCGAGCCGCGTTCCTCGATATAGGGAGTCGTTTGGGCGCCGCACAGTGCTCAAAGAGTTTGGGAAATATCCTGAGCAGACAGAGCAATTATTCGGAAGCTGCGGTCATCCTCACGAATGCTCGCGCTGAGTTTCTCGAGATCAGTCAACGTCTAGGTGCCGCCCAGTGCTCCCGCGACCTAGGAGACAACCTCAGAATGCAGAGAGAGTACTCTGAGGCCTCTGCCGTCCTCACAGACGCTCGAGACCAGTTCCTCCAGATCAGCAATCACATTGGTGAAGCACAGTGTGCACGGTCCTTGGGCGAAATCCTCCTTGCCCAGCACAAGTACATAGAAGCGGAGAATCTTTTAACGCATTCTCGAGATCAATTTCTCGACATAGGTCTCGAGGGTGAAGCTGCGAGGTGCTCCAGACGCCTCGAGCAGTGCATAGATGACAGTGATGACGAAGAAAGCACAAATGACAGTGATGACGAAGAAAGTACCGAAACCAGCAGTTGAGCTTTGGGGACTAGCAGCCATGTGCAAGGGAGCTCATTTGACAGCAGGAATTCAGACCTATAAGCAGCAGACACACGGACAGCGCTGTTGAACGTTGAATACTTGCCGGACTGTATTATCATTACAAGTTTCTTCATATTTAAGCCCCTCTCTCTCGTCTGCCCCAGCACTGCCATGAGCCCTGCACTCGCGCTTCGCAGCGTATAACCGATGCATAAAGACTTGAGTGCAGGAACAGTTTTGATGAAGCACGTCTTGATAGATCCAACGCGTCTGACAGCGACGCGCCACAATAGCAGAGGCACATTTCGCCTGTAACAATGCTGGGTCAGGTAGGGTGATCTTTTAGTTATAAGAGACTATAAGCCCGAATCTTTGAACTTTTTCTGCGAGATGAATTGACTTCGCGGCCATCTGGGATAGCAGCTTCGACGAGAACACCCTTAGGGGCGTTTATGTCGACGAAGTGCGCTTGTCAGTCCCTTTTGACTTGAAGATCATTTCCGCATCCTGCAGAAGTAGACGGTCATTTGGGATCACTTGCCTCCGTTTCTCGATGCTGCACGCATCCTCAGCATTGCGCTTATATTCCGCCATCGGGGCGCTTTTGATGGACGCCCAAACCTGCGGGTCTGATTGCGGAGGGCGGAGGCGGATATGAAAGACCTAGAAGGGGATCGGGTGATTGGGGAAATTGATAAAGCATTGACGAGATGTTAAAACGAACCAGTCGGCTTGTTTAAGGTACGTCGTGAAGAGACAAACCCGAGGCGCCGATGAGTCACGGCGCGATGTTGAATCGTCACAACCTTAAGCTTGATGGAGGACTGGATATCTGATACTTCGCAACCACTTGCCGTCATCGAATTTTCACGATTCCAATTAGAATACCCCGGTTCAATACCACAATTCAGCACGGTTGTCAACAGACTCTGTTCCCTAATTGGTGGAGCGAGTTGACAATATTGACGTGGACATTCTCGAAATGCTTATTGACAGACCACATAGGAATTTGAAGTCTCCATGGCGCAGCATAGCTATCACAGTGAAGGAAAAGGCAAGGTGTAAGTAGCAGATTGGCCATGAAGAGCAGCCAGGAGGTGGGTCAGCTTGTTGAGTTGATTTCGGCAAAAGAAAGTGGTTCGTAAAAGCTCACGGAAGCAATGTTGTCATTGGTTGTTTGTCGCTTTGCTGCTTTCTGTGCCGGCGTCAATGGGCAAGCTCCAGCGGGATAAAAGGTATTTTACTATATCATGCAAATATCATGTTACTAATCAATTCTGAGGTATGTCTTTGTCCCGCCCGCATGACCCATGAACTGATGGCACCGCGGTAGAGCGCCGGCGAGATGCACCTCGCTCGTTCAGTACCACACGAACCGAAGTACACGACAACCGCATAGGACGTCGACGCATCCCGGTGACCCACTACAGCTGCCTATGCTCCTTCACGAGTACCTCCGGTCCCTTCTGCGGTCCCTTTCGCTCTCGTCGCAAAATGACACCCTGACACCTGCTCTCTCCCATGCGCCCTAGATCCAACTCCTGGATCCTCCCCTCGCTCGACATCTGGTCTGACATGTTGCCGTCCAATGGCATCCAGATGCGCTGTATACCACTCCAATACCCTTGCACCTTCCCTCCCGTCCAGGTCTCCAAGCCACACAGCGCAACAAACACATCACCCCGTCCGCGCCGTCGCTCTCAAGTCGTACCTCGGTGCACGCTGTGCCATAGCAGCACGGGCTCTTGGGATGAAGAACATTCTGATGGACGATTCGGGGCCCTTGAATCACGGGTGGTGGTGGACAATGGCACTTGTGGTGCCCATCGACAACGGGATCGGCGAGATGGTGTCGAGCTGAAGCGTGAAGATGAATGTGAGAATGGGAAAGAATGGGAGACGACCATGCTGCGAGGGCATACCCGCACCTCTTTATTCGGTTTGAACACACTCTCAAGCTCGTCATTGCCGCCCCTGCGAAACCTTACCATCAACTCAACCTCTCGGGGCCCAACATTCCCGCGCACAACGATCTTGAGGCGAAGCTTGTTGCCGTTCTCACGATGACCGACCCAAGCGGTGTGAAGGTGTATGGAATTGGCGAGAAAGCGAGGGTGCTTGGCAGGCGACGAGTTCGTGAACGGACAAAAGGGATAAGAGAAGCCGGATGTGGAGGACTTGCGAGTGTCATGGCGCGTATCGTGAGTAGTTCCGTTCCTTCTTCATGCTTTTGTTCTGTATTGTTCTGTTACTTCGCGCTCTGCTTGCTATCTTCTTGTTCTCCCTCGAGGTCTTATTCTTCATAATTTTCGTCTTATATGGCCTCTTTCCCTTCTCATCAGCGTGCTTCCTTAACCTCGCTTACGATTTGACGCCGATGCTGACCACTGTAACTTGACAGAGACATGACCTTGAACGCCAACACGTAGGACTCCCCTTGACGCGCACGTTTCTACATCGACATGATGGACTTCCGACCACCAGCTCAGTATCGCCTCTACACCGTCCGCGCTGCATGCACTCCTGCCCCAGCTCCGCCGCACCCAACGCGCTGCACGCAGCGAGGACCGTGCTATGTGCCCTGCACATGCGGCTTTGCCACCATTTGCTTATCGCTTACCATCATCCTCGTCATGCAAGGAAGTCCGAAGGACCATAAGAGTCGATGGGACACGATTGCCGCGGCGGCCCGGCTCGGCCCATACTTGGCACTGCACTCCATTTGTTGCTCTTCGCGGAGCAGGGATCGTGCTTCACGCGCAGAACATGCGCCTCGGCCACCTGTCGCTTATCGTGCTCCTATACCGTTGACATAAACGCCAGGGACCCGAGACCACGACATCAGCTATATATGTCACTTGGATCCGGCGAGGGAGATGTTCGAAGATAGGGAAGATGATAAGGTAGATGTAGGGGGGTATATGGGGGGCGCCGTAGGTGCGAAGAGTTGCGTTGAGGTGTGGTTGTGCGATGGAAGCCCCTTGGGACGGAGGGAGATTCATACTGTGGCCACAATATGATTGACCCTCCCTCCCATACCTCACTGCTCGTCTCCGTGAAGCTGAAATGACGGCTATTGGCTATGCCGGAGACCTCCATGAATTACTCGGAGGATGACATCGCCCATATGTTTGGATATGGTCTCGCAATGTTTTCGCTCGTGGTTTGGAACCAATTTGATCCTCAATTTCATTCATCACGCATATTTTCCTATCAATCTGACTGTCAGCACTACGCATCTTCTTGGATTGAGACATATTCTTGAACTCGTTCTGTTTACCCTGCAGAAACCTCATACGTATCACATAGCTCGAGGCCTTGAGTGCAGTGATGTGACGCGTCGATGTGCTCCAAGACGCTTGGGATTGATTTTCATTCTCGCTGGTTGTCTTTATATTTCCTTGAAAGCATTCAGGTGGGACGAGTCTGCGCGGAAAACAAAGATTATCGGAAGTTCGCCTTTAGAGTTCAGACGCCACAGCACAGTACTAGTGGCAGTGCTTGCGCGCGGCGGGATTCGGGATCCTTGCTGTTGTGCCTGCACCAAGTACTTACTCGCCATCTTGCACAACTCGGGCTCAACTTGTGCTATCCATATGTTATCTAGAATCAAAAATATTCTAAAACCGAGAAAGCCGCTGAGATCACAGGATGATCGCAAGGACATGGACGATCGGGAGACATTTCCACCCACACGAGCAGCAAACTCGGTGTGCAATTAGACTATGTCTCAACAATTGACTCTAACTGATACCATCGTAAAGGCATTATTCAACACCGTCGGCACATCTGGCACAGTGATTAATGTCGCGGGTGACTTTCAAATGTACCACGGAGAGGGTGCAACAGGTACGTGCACCAGATGAATCGTTCATGCGGTCTCTAATGATAAAATCATCTGCTAGCTGAGATTATCGGCCCTCCACCACCGTCGCAGCCATTAGCACCCGATATATGGTTTGGGCGAGGCGACATTGTATCGACGCTCGCAGCAGTCATCACTGGAAACGAAAATCCCAGAATCGCCATCCTGGGTGCTGGGGGGATTGGGAAGACCGCGACCGCGCTTCACTTGATCCGAAACGAAGCTGTCGTCGCTCGCTACGGCGATCGCGTTTTCTTCGTCGCATGCGATGCTGCCACCTCTGCTGATTTTCTCGCATCCCGCATTCTGCAGACCATAGGCGTCGTTGCCGCTGCCGGCGAGAATCTTGTGACTGCCATGCATCTTGCACTGAAAGACGCGCCACCAACACTACTTGTTCTCGACAACTTCGAGTCTATTTGGGAGGCGGAACGGGATCATTCCGCGACGCGAGACCTTCTCCAAAAGATCGCCGACTGTCCCTCCAGTACTTTGATTATCACGATGTGCGCCACTATACCGCCACCCGGTATTCGATGGACATTCTTCGAGTCACTCCCTCCCTTGCCTGCGGCTTCGGCCAAAGAGGTATTTTTAGCCATCAATGCCACATTCTGCGACGGATCAGACGACGGCAATGAAGTCCTCGACGAACTGCTGAAAGAATTGGACTATGTCCCGCTCGCGATCCATTTGCTTGCCCACGTCAGTTTGGATTTCACCCCGCGTTCTGTGCTGAAGCAATGGCATAAGCAAAGAACACGCATGCTCAGCCTCGACAGTTACACGAAGGACAAACTGGAGAGTGTTGATGTATCCATTTCGCTGTCCATGGAGTCACTGGACGTTGAAAGGAATTCCGAAGCGATTCAGCTTCTTGGGATGCTATGCCTACTCCCAGACGGTCTTTTCCGCTGGCAGGAACGATTGGAGGTCATCGAGGAGACCTACGATACAGCCACCTCCGTCCTATCACTCCTCCGGAAATCCGCACTCGTCTACACGACGGGGGGGAAATTGGGTGTGCTATCTCCCATCCGACACTTTGTTCTTCAGCACTACCCTCCGGATATTTACCACGCGCAGTGCATTTGCGATATCATCTGGGATTTTGTTGCCACTTATGCGATGGTTAAATATGGTCCTGAATTTAGCAGTGCCGTTGATGCTCTCAATCCCGAGATCGGGAACATTGGCAACCTGATCGACCACGCAGTTGCCTACTACCCTGGGGAGATCATCGTCAACATTGCCATCCAGATCTCACGTCACCTATTCAACACAAACCCTTCCTTGCATATATTGCAAAAGGTGACCGAATTGGTCCCTGCGCTGCCGGATGTGACCAAAGCAGAGTATTGGCGCATCTCAGGCGAGATCTCACACATGCAGGATGAGTATGTGGAAGCCACATCAGCATTAACGCAGGCACGGTTCCTATTCCTCGAGGTCGGTGATCGTCTGGGTGCCACCCAGTGCTCGC
>KV417555.1:198155-213901 GCA_001630335.1 Athelia psychrophila | reverse complement strand
CACATCCACGACTACTCCCTCATGAGATTGTACAATTGTACCACCGCCTCTCCCTCCTCGGGTACACCTTCCGTCTTCCGTCTTCCGTCTTCCTTCTTCTTGGTGCTATTTCTCTTGCTGGGGTTTTGGGCTCTTTCTGCTTATGCCGCTCGCCCTTCGTCCCTCGACATCGACTTTGAGCTTCCCGGGGGTTGTGTTGAAGATTCTCAGTTTGATTCAGGGTAAATATTGCCCCAAGTGTTAGCGTGGATGCTGGAATAACGATGCTCACGGCTTCCAGTGGTGCCGATGCCAGTGCGCTCATTTCTGCCGCTCTGCGTTAATTATTTTCATTTCCACTGGTGGATGATGGATGTTGGCTGATTTCGTTATTTTAGCAAGCTGCTGTGAATTCCCTGGGGAAAGGGGTGGCCCGCATTGTATAACACGATCAATTGCACCGATATTGTGGTCCTGTAAATGCTTGGTCTAAGTAACTGCTGGTCTGGCGTTCAGTTCCTCGTTGCGCTGCAAGATTGAGCGAACGTCATTGCGGGTACTTCAAAGGGCATTTTCATTTCCTCTTCGAGCACTGCCAACCAATTGCCGCATCAAGGCCGATATGTCTGTCTGCAGTTCTCTAATGATACAGCATTCAACTCCATCTCCTATACTCGCATATCGTGTTCAATGCGAAGGAACATCGGCGGGCAATCAAAACATGCGACACTGCGATAGGGCGCCTTGCCCATAGCATTGCGTGAAAGGAGGGCAGAGTAGATCGAATGAAAGGAATCATGAACGCACCACGCCTGCGTAAACTCCGTTCCGGCGCTGCCCTGGGCGCTTGCTGGCTGCATGCTTTGAATCTTAACTGACTCAATCTAGATCGCCTACAAGGGCCTTCCCTTCGGCACACGAGGCGTCCTATCGCACCATCTACCATCTGCCTTACTGGTCTCTCAAAACATTGCTCTTCCTCGCGCACTATATCATTGTAATCAAGTCAATATATGCATGCCGGAGTGGCTAAAGTCCAAGCCTCAATGGCTCTCGCGCAGCCCAAGTCCCGCTTCGGTCTCGCAGTCATCGGTGCTGGAGACGACGCGAAATGTCTGCACACTCGTGTCCAATCTGGGCAGTGGTGCGTTGAACGTCCCTGGCCTTCAAGCCGCGGGCCTCATTGGTTGCCAGATCATCGATATCATACAGGTCAGTCCGCTGGCAGGGTCATGAATGCACACGCTGCTGATGCCAGACATAGAAAATGAAGGATAACCAAGATGCTTGCAAAGATCTGGTCGACCACATCGGCAAACTCATGAGCCCGATCTACTCAACTCTTCAAAGCTGCACTATCACGGATATCGATGTGGGCTTGCGAGACGACATCCAGAGGCTTCAGGAGTGCGTATCAATGATCATGTGGTTCTTGACTTCATTTTCTTATGTGGATTTCTCTCGATCTCTAGGAGCATGCAAGCAGTCCAGAATATTTTACAACATCAGGCAGATCGAAGGGGACTTGTCAGAGCTTTGAATTCGGCGAGAGATGCCGGCAAAATTGCGGAATGCAAGGAAATCATCAATCGGCAGCTCGTTGCATTCGGGGTGCGCGCACTTGGATTTCTCGAAGGTTATATTCACGCTGATTCGCATCCTCATTAGACGTACTCGTTGATTTCCGTGCGGATGGGCATGATAAGGCTCCAGCACACGATCGAGGAACGACAGACCGCACATGATGTGAGCCCATTTATTTACCCTACTGTAAATTATCTAATGCGGTCTCCGGAACGGCTGCACAGTATTCCACAGACCAAGTGCTACAAAGGTAAAATAATCTTGTATAAATAAGTTCGATAAGTCTTTCGCTGAATGTGTTGGAATTGCAGCGTTAGCACAGTACCGTCTCAGCCAGTGCCCTCAGAGCATTTCTTTGGCCGAAAGGATATTGTCTCAACACTGGCAAATCTCTTTGTTGGCGATGAACGGTGTAGGATCGCCATCCTTGGCGCTGGCGGATTGGGGAAAACGTCCATTGCCCTTCATCTAATCCACCATGATATTGTGGTAAAACGATTCAGCGATCGTCAGTTTTTTGTGGGATGTGATGGTGTCACGACCGCAGATGGGCTCGCTGCCCGAATCTTGCAAATATTGGGGGTACCAGGGACTGCCAGCGGAAACATCATCGACGTGCTACACGCGGCGCTCAAAGAAGCTTTGCCAACATTGCTGCTTCTCGATAACCTCGAGTCGACCTGGGATGCACCGGGCGACCACAGCGCAGTCCAGGATCTCCTGCAGAAGATCGCAAGCGTGAAGTCCAGTATCCTTTGATTATCACGATGTGTGCCACTATACCGTCCGTCCGGTATTCGGTGGTCGTTGTCTCGAGTCCCTCCCTGTGTTGTCTGCGGCTTCGGCCAAAGAGGTATTTTTAGCCATCCATGGGCCACATTCTGCGACGGCTCAGATGACTGCGATGAAGTCTTGGAGGAGTTGCTGAAGGAGTTGGACTATGTTCCGCTCGCGATCCATTTGCTTGCGCAGGTCAGTTTGGGTTTCCAGCCTGCTTTCTGTGCTGAAGCGATGGCGATAAGCGAAGAACGCGCATGCTCCGCCTCCCGACTCCCGAGTTCACACTAAGGACCGATTGGAGAGTGTTGATGTGTCCATTTCGTTTTCCATGGCGTCGCTGGATGTTGCGCGGAATTCTGGATCGATTCAGCTTCTTGGGATGCTGTGCTTGCTGCCAGATGGTCTTTTGTGCTGGCAGGAACGGTTGGAGGTCATCGAGGAGACCTTTGATACCGCCTTCTCTGTCCTCTTGCTCCTTCGGAAATTTGCGCTCGTCTACACGGCGGGTGGGAAGTTGGGTGTGCTATCTCCCATTCGACACTTTGTTCTTCAGCACTACCCTCCGGATATTTACCATTCGCAGTGCATACGCGATGTAATCTGGGGGGTTGTTGACACTTATGCGACCGTTGAATTTGGTCCTGAACTTCAGGGTGCCATTGAGGCTATCAGTCCCGAGATGGGAAATATCGGCAACCTGATTGACTATGCAGTGATCTACGACCCTGGGGCAATCATCGTCGACATCGCCATACGGATCTCACAGCACCTATTCTGCACACACCCTTCCTTGCACATATTGAAAAAGGTGTCCAAATTGGTGCCTGCAATAGATACTCAGATGCAGGCGCGGTATTGGCTTATCACAGGTGATGTAATGCATGCCCAGGATGAGTACGGGGAGGCCACACGAACATTTATGCAGGCGCGGGACCTATTCCTCGAGATTGGTGATCGTGCGGGTGCCGCTCAGTGCTCGGAGAGCTTGGGAGACAACCTCAGAATGCAGAGCGAGTACTCCGAAGCCGCTGCTGTCCTCAAAGACGCTCAAGCCCAGTTCTTCGATCTCGACGACCGCTCCGGCACGGCCCGGTGCTCACAGAGCTTGGGAGAGATCTTGAGCGCGCAGAGAAAGTACTCCGAGGCCACCGCCGTCTTTACCAACGCTCGAGCTGAGGCCCTCGAGATTGGGGATCGGCTGGGTGCCGCCCAGTGCTCACGGAGCTTGGGAGACAACCTCAGAATGCAGCGCGAGTACTCTGAAGCCGCTGCCGTCCTCACAGACGCTCGAGCCGCGTTCCTCGATATAGGGAGTCGTTTGGGTGCCGCACAGTGCTCAAAGAGTTTGGGAAATATCCTGAGCATGCAGAGCAATTATTCTGAAGCTGCGGTCATCCTCACGAATGCTCGCGCTGAGTTTCTCGAGATCAGTCAACGTCTAGGTGCCGCCCAGTGCTCCCGCGACCTAGGAGACAACCTCAGAATGCAGAGAGAGTACTCTGAGGCCTCTGCCGTCCTCACAGACGCTCGAGACCAGTTCCTCCAGATCAGCAATCACATTGGTGAAGCACAGTGTGCACGGTCCTTGGGCGAAATCCTCCTTGCCCAGCACAAGTACATAGAAGCGGAGAATCTTTTAACGCATTCTCGAGATCAATTTCTCGACATAGGTCTCGAGGGTGAAGCTGCGAGGTGCTCCAGACGCCTCGAGCAGTGCATAGATGACAGTGATGACGAAGAAAGCACAAATGACAGTGATGACGAAGAAAGTACCGAAACCAGCAGTTGAGCTTTGGGGACTAGCAGCCATGTGCAAGGGAGCTCATTTGACAGCAGGAATTCAGACCTATAAGCAGCAGACACACGGACAGTCGCTGTTGAACGTTGAATACTTGCCGGACTGTATTATCATTACAAGTTTCTTCATATTTAAGCTCCTCTCTCTCGTCTGCCCCAGCACTGCCATGAGCCCTGCACTCGTGCTTCGCAGCGTATAACCGATGCATAAATACTTGAGTGCAGGAACAGTTTTGATGAAGCACGTCTTGATAGATCCAACGCGTCTGACAGCGACGCGCCACAATAGCAGAGGCACATTTCGCCTGTAACAATGCTGGGTCAGGTAGGGTGATCTTTTGGTTATAAGAGACTATAAGCCCGAATCTTTGAACTTTTTCTGCGAGATGAATTGACTTCGCGGCCATCTGGGATAGCAGCTTCGACGAGAACACCCTTAGGGGCGTTTATGTCGACGAAGTGCGCTTGTCAGTCCCTTTTGACTTGAAGATCATTTTCCGCATCCTGCAGAAGTAGACGGGTCATTTGGGATCACTTCCGTTTGTGTGACGATCCTTGAGCACTGGGCTATATTCCTGCCAAGTCTTGGCGCTTCTTGATGATTGATGCCAAACGTGGCTGGTCTTGTTGATGGCGGACGGATATCCAATCCTAGCAGGGGATCTGATGTTTGCTTGTTTCAGCAGTGACGGATGCTGCATGTGCAAGTCGTAAGAGTAGTGTGGACAGGCCATAGGCGACCTAGTCCGGTGCGATGATCGAGTCTTAATGACGGATGTCAGTGGAGAGCTTGATGGTTGTAATATATCGGCTGTGATGAATGAGGCTGGCAAGATGGGAGTACGTTGAATAACAGGCGATGTAGTGATGGTTGTCAGGAGAATCTGTTAAATTGGTGGATGGACGATTTGGACTAAGTATATACTTGGTCCTAATCTCAAATGCTTCGTCGGATCTCATGGAACACTTTGAAGTCTAGATTTCGAGCATATATCGCGGCCGGTTAGCAAGTTTCTCACAAGTGAGCAGGATTCCAGCAGAGTCTATTCAGTAGTGTGTGGCAGGCTGTTGAGTTTTGGCAATAGTTGTGATTCGTCGGAACCTTTTGGAAGCTATTGCAGACACAATAGTTGTTTGATCGTCTTCACTGCTCTTTGCCATACGTCTGGAAGTGTTGGGACAAGTTATAGCTGGATAGAAGTATTGCCTACTTGTTGCCAATTTGAAGATGTTGCAGTCATGATTCCGAGGCTTTGCTCGACCTTCGAATGCGCCATAAATGTGGCACAACATCCCATAGAGTGCAACGGCATGTAGTTTTTGGACCGCTTTGCTGGTTTCTTGTACTACGTCGTCCGTGAGCTACCATGCACATGCGTATATAGAAAGGTGGTTGCACTCCGATATCATGCAGCTCTATCGCTGCTTTGCGTCATCGGTTCTCGTTTTGATGTGCCTTTCTGTTCTGCGTTGAAATGACACCATGACACTGCTTTCGTGCCTCGCGTTCTGAGCTGCCGACTCGAAGCTGCTATCTCTCTCATTTGAGTTGAAATAGTTGCCGAGCTCGGGTATCATGCGCAGAGTCGACTCCAATATCTGCTTCGCACTCGCTGCCCTCAGTCCAGTCCCAGGTCATACTATGAAAGACTGACATTTGCCCTTGCCTCGCTGTCGGTTACTTCTGCCTATTTCGTAGCTTGGTACTTAGGCTCTCCTAGCAGCTACTCTGTCTCCTCGTTTGCAGGCAATTTTCTTATGGCAGGTTCCTCGTGGCTGTTTGATATACGCGCGGTGGCTCTTGCAAGTCATTTGTGGAGTGCCTGCCAAATTTGCAGTTGGTCACTGGACGGTGACCTAATTGACCATGTGGCTAAATGGGTACCTGCCCTGCCCGCTACCGGATTCCCTTTCGGGCACGTGCTTGGATTCCCTTCGCATTTGCTCTCCCCGCTCTTGCATTTGCCGCCCCTGTTCCTGGGTTCGCCTGTTGGGTCTCTCGGCATTCGCCATTCCATGTGGCACGGGTCACCGCTTGCCGTTCCCGGGCGGCGCGCATTCGGCGCACGGCTTGAATTCCCGTCATGCCCCGCTCCTGTTTCCCGTTCCTGGGTGGCGCGTATTTGCTGCTCTCGGCATTTGCCATCCCCTCGAGCCATGGCATCACCGCTTGCCGTTCCTGGGCGGCGCGCATTCGGCGCACGGCTTGGATTCCCGTCCCCAATTTCCCGCCCTGCTTTTCCTTTGCACACCGCAAATCAGGTCAATCACATATTTTTGTACAGGACACTATCTCAATTAATCACTGGGAAAGCTAGTTAATCTGCTGAGATTCCGCTTGAAGACCGCGAATGAGAAAGACGTGAGGGAAGGCGATTTCGACAAATTCTCAGAATCACGTGACTAAAATTTGTAACGCTAACATAAGACAGCACAGAATTTTGCTAAGTCCACGCTGAATACACAAGGATGTGAAATGTCAACACATTATTGAAGAAAATTACAAGAAGAAAATTATGTATCATTATGTATGTTAAGTCCGTTCATACTATCTCTATTTGTCATCTAATATAAATTCCCAAGAGCTCGGTTACTTTTTTTACGCTCTGTGCGAAGGTTACTTGAGACAGGTGGTGACGTAAGCAAGGCCGGTAAGGTGGGTTTGCGCTTAGATTGTGGAGGCGCAGAGATGTCTACCGCCGCTTCATTCCTGCACGCCGTGTTAGATGTGTAAGTGTTTAGCAGATATAATATACTAACCTTTTGCGCTTTGTCGTCACCGGGCCACTGGGGATGGTCTTCATTTCATGAAGAACCCAGGTCACGTCTGTGATGGCCTTGCGCCAGTTGTCATCTGCGTCCCCGATCATCATCTTCCACCACGCGAGACTTACGAGAACAATAAACATGCCGTTTGATCCCGACTTACTCAGCCGCGTCCAAGTGATCGGGCCAGCATCACGTCTCGCCAGCACAAAATCAGCTTCTACTCGACGGCCAGGAGGTTGAATTTGCATCCACCATGTCCACCATAGCTCGCCGTACGCCACACCATCACCGCTACCGAGAGCATCCCATTCTGGACCGGACATCGGCCGATGTAATGCGATCCATTTCTTGATGAGACCAGGGCGCTTATTTGAGTTTGGAAGTTGGCCTGGCTTGCAGCCAGAGCCCTGAGCGCGCTCGAAGGCCGTCAAGGCCATGAAACAGCTGGTCCACAGCTCACCCCAGCTATTGGTATACTGTGCCAGTGGTGCATAGGTCGTCATAGCCGCCATGGGAATATCCTCCGCGGCAAGTAAGTCCATGAGGGCTATTGGCCGCTCATGGTAACCGTTACCAGGTAGCATACGGGGCGGCGGCAACGGCGGTGATATGCGACAGAGCGAGTCATTGAGCATCTCGGCTGGCGTTGACAGACGTGGCGAGACGTGGTGAGGCGACGTGTTATGTGGAGGGAGTGTTGGTAGATGTGATGAGACGTCGCGAGGCAAGCAGTGAGGGAGAGGAAGTCCTGGGAAGTTGACATGGCCTGCGGAAAGAATGTCGGCCCACTGATCAAAGTTGAGGGGTTCAGCGCCATCTCCGTCGGAAAGGATGGAGGGGTAATTGGTCACGCCGTACTCGCCCTGAGGATGTACTGCATCGGTGATCGGAGGTACGATGGAGGATCGGCAGCCGCATTAGCCGCATCGAGGCGGGCAAAGAAGTCGTCGGGTTGCCCGGCATGCTGCTGAGGTATGCTTTCCTCGGTGAACATAGTATGGAGGTCTGCGTCAAGCTCCGTGAATGGGGCAGTGGGCGGGATAGAGTTGGCAGGATTGGTATCTGGCGCAATGAAGGCCGATGCAGCATCTTCGAGGTCCTGGAATGGGGCAGCGGGGATGATATGTGTTGAAGAGTCGATATCCGGTCCAACGAAGGCCAGTGGAGCATCTGTTTCGTCCTCTTGCGCCTTGGCTGTCGTGTTGAGAGCTCGTCCCTCCCGAATTGATTTCGCTGCGGATGAGTCGTCAGTAGAGGTAGACAGCTGATCTAGGATGGCACGACTTACGAAAGACCTCATGGCCAAAGTTCACGAAGGAGTCTTGAACGGCCTGAAAGCCGAGTTCGTCATATTGGTGCCATGCTAGAGGGTTGAGCGCCTTGGTTGTGCCAGAGTGTACGCTGGGCGATGGGGGAAGTAATTTAGGGCTGCCATAGAGTATCAAACAGACCGAGAGAGCTCACCTGCGCATCTCGACTTTCCCATCGTTGGTACCAATCGGAAGTACCATCAGAATGCTGACAGCTGCCCCGAATCTTTTCGCCGCAAGATCAGCTAGTGGCTGCAAGAACGCAGCAGAGTTTGCCAGCGACCTGTCACAACTCGCCATCAGTACTTGCTCACTACGCTCACCACCTCGATCACACTCACATATGATAGTCCTCCGCCGTCTGCGGAGACTTGTCCATTCCCTCTAGCTTCTCATTGTACTCCTTCATATCCTGGCTAAACTTCTCATCGCGGTCCTTCTCTAGCTGCGCCTGAAACTCCTTCGTCTCCCTCTTGAGAAACATGCTGGTTACCTTATTTCCGTAGTCGAGCCGTCTCGGCTTCTTCTGGCCTGGGAGAACTGGCTTCTTCGCCTCTGCTGGCCAGTGTTTATCGACGTAATCTTGGATCCCTTTCGACTTGTCTTTATAATACAAGTGTGAGTAGTATTGCCCGACCTGCATTTTGTGGGGAGGCGGCGGCAGGGTGTCGACCATTTCACTGATCATCTTCTGAATTTCCATCTTCTGGCTTTCGGTGTCGGTCACTTGGCCGTAGTAGCTCAAGTACCACAGGTTAATTTTCTGGGTGCGTTCGCGTCAGGGGCATGCACGTGACGTTGTAATGGTGGCACTAGTAGTAGGTACTCACATAACGCAGCTTCTTGAAATATGCGGCGCGTCGAATAATTTCATCGCTGTCGACGTCTGTGTGGTCCATTATGTTGGCCCATTCCTCTGGTGTTGGATCCGGACACTCCTCGTCATTCAGAAAATCCCAATACCACCCATATTTTGCAATGGCCATCTTCGTCATGTTGTCGTAGAATTGGCCAACATTTTTAGCATCTCGAGCGCGTTGCCACTCAGGTGCCGCAGAAGTAAAGAGAATGAATATTGAACCAATGACCCAAGAAGGACGTCCCTTCTTTGACAATTTTGAACCGAGCTCGAGGCGTGCCAGACGGCCAGGCATGTGCAAGATTTTCGCGAAGGAGAGAGAGACGGTAAGTCACTGTGCACGGTAAGCCACCGGTGCACGGTAAGCCACTGTATACGGTGACTTACCGCATCGAGTGACTTATTATTTTCTTTTTCTTTTTTTCTTAACGGCACTCGGTTACAAAAACTTACAACTTGTTTCAAGGAACAACTTCTTGGTGGTGGAGGCGGTGATCCTATGGTAACTCCGGTAATGCAGTGCGCAACCGATATTGCTGAGCGCGCAACCGATATTTCTGATCACGATTCATATGCATGCCGAGCGGCGGAAAGGTTATATCATATTATATTGCAGGGACGGGAGCTAGGAATATATGAAGCGAGCCAGGCCGCATCTCCAGATGATAGAAAAGGCAATATGAATCTGATATAACTAAACCTCAATGCGGCCAACTGAGCGGGTGCCTCAATTGTTCTATGTCACCATGCGAAATGAATCTGATATAACTATACCTCAATGCGGCCAACTGAGCGGGTGCCTCAATTGTTCTATGTCACCATGCGAAAATGTTTAACCTCAGGTGATGCTAGTACTTTGAGGGCCGGCTTATTGTGGCGAACAATTATGAAACCACAAGTTGCCAATCCTCCTGGAGCGGAGGGGCGAGCATGAGCGAGCCGGACAAGCAGTAGTGGAGGTGGGTGAACGCTTACATTCCGACTTTCGTTCGCCAGCTGGGCGATGGGTGATTGTCCGATTTGGAGTATTGGCCAAAGAACTCAAGAATCCTGGATGCGGAGGGGTGAGCATTGAGCAAGCGGGACAAGCAGTAGTGTTGAGGTGGGTGAATGCTTACATTCCGACTTTCGTTCGCCAGCTGGGCGATGGTGATTGCGCGATTTGGAGCGTTGGCCGAAGAACTCGAGAATCCTGGATGCGGAGGGATGAGCATTAAGCAAGCGGGACAAACAGTAGTGCAGAGGTGGGTGAATGCTTACAATCTGATTTTCGTTCGCCAGCTGGACGATGGTGATTGCGCGATTTGGAGCTTTGGCCGAAGAACTCGAGAATGCTGGATGCGGAGGGATGAGCATGAGCAAGCGGGACAAGCAGTAGTACAGAGGTGGGTGAATGCTTTCAATTCGGTTCTCGTTCGCCAGCTGGACGATGGTGATTGCGCGATTTGCAGTGTTGGCCAAAGAACTCGAGAATCCTGGATGCGGAGAGATGAGCATGAGAAAGCGGGACAGGCAGTAGTGTGGAGGTGGGTAAATGCTTACATTCCGACTTTTGTTCGCCAGCTGGGCGATGGTGATTGCGCGATTTGGTGCATTGGCCGAAGAACTCGACAATCCTGGATGCGGAGAGATGAGCTTTGAGCAAGCGGGATAAGCAGTAGTGTTGAGTGAGGTAAGTGCTTACATTCCAACTTTCGTTCGCCAGCTGGGCGATGGTGATGCGCGATTTGGAGTGTTGGCCGAAGAACTGGAGAATCCTGGATGCGGAGGGATGAGCATGGGTGATGGTGAGGACAACAAAGGGGAAGAGCAGGATGCGCGTGGCGGTCTGCATTGGCTCGAAGCCGCCGGACCAGATGGTCAGCATAGAGTCCACTGAGAAGTAGATGCCGTCGAGGTACACCCACCTTTCCATCGGCTCATGAGTTTTGGTTAGTTACCGAGTAGACTTCAGATAACCAATGCTCACCGGATGCCCTATTACTATGCTGATGAACTGAAGGCCTGGAAGTGGGAAAAGGAGGTTTCTTGCGACGGTCGTGGTTCGGGAAAGGAGCATGATATATGGAACGGTGGTGGTGGTGGTGAGGAGGCATGCGACTCACAGCAGACTTGACATCCAATACGGTTACCAAAAAAGGGAAGTTGTTGAAAAGCAAGTCAGCCACTTCGCGCTCCCTCCGCCCACAGATCCTATGTGCGACTCCCCAAGCCCGTATTGTGCACCATGTACAGCACCCTTTCTACCTGAGAAAGGCCTGGAATTAATCCTGGTCTTGCTGAGCCCTTCACTGCGGCAGGGTTTGTTCCGTGGTCTCATGGATAATCTACTTAGATGGAGCATAGAGCTGGTTTAAACATACTGTACTCTTAGAATGATGGTTCTACATAGATTAAAGCTTCCATAAGTAGCATCCATAGCAGTACGATACGGACATGGGCATTTGAATTCATTGAACAATGCACATTTCTTCGGAGGGGATCAAAATCACTATATATGCACCTTATGTGAGCTCCTTATAAGCGCTGTAGGTCTCTGAGGCTTTCGTATCTTGTATGTATGTGTTTATAAACTTATGCGCTTTGTTTTCATCCAGTAGAACACTTAAAAGAGGTCTCTGTGAGCTGGTAAGTGCTATTTTTGCTATTTTAACCCATTTAACGCTGTATTACAAGCATAGGACAGACAATAAATTAATATAAAGTAGCTAGAAAGACTCTATTTACATGCTAAAGTATATCACAAAAGACCGCTTGAGAATCAAACGAGAGGAACCCATTGAGTGTTGAAAACGGACGCGAAGAACGCAGTCGATACCAAGATAGTGTGTGCGGCACTTACTGCCACTTCAGTCAGAACTGATATTCGTGATGCTGCGATGGTAATTCTGCGGTTTAAAATTTTCTTTTATCACATATCATATATTTGATATACTAAATCAATGTTACGATGTCAGAATTTGAAGCCAGCTGGAGAGCGTCGCAGGTGTATGAGAATGCGGCAAGTAATTAATAGGCGCCGGTGCGGAAGCGGCAACACAACGGTTCGAAATGGTCTTGTCAGGCAGTGGTGGGTATGGGATGCTACAGCGAATATATTTGAGACACATAAAGACGTGATTACAGTGCTGGTTCAACTATTTGTACAAGGCCCGCTGCCTGTGCGCGATTGAACGCGTCCTGTGCCGCGTCACGAGTTGGATACCCCCGATGGATAGCTCCACTCAAACCGAGTGCCTGTGTTGCTGCAAAAGACCTGAAAAGGAGGGGGGCAGTCAGAACCGTCAAATGTGTTTGTGTTCGAGCCTTAACACGCACCACGCAGGATAGACACCAGGAGTTCGGCCTTTCACAACCACATACCAGGTGGCGTCAAGAAACTCCTCCGGAACCTCACCCAACGCACCCAGGACTAACGGCGGTATGGCAGAAGAAGGTGCTGCGATGGCGTCACCCTCCCCATTGAGGATACGCACTGAACCTAGGGCATTTGCAAGGACCCAAGCGCGTTCCGCTTGCAGGCGAGTCTTATAGCCTTTGTAAATGTTGTGAGACACCTTGTTTACCAAGCCTTTGACAAAAGGCCTGTGCGGGACTTTGAGTTGGCAGTCGCAGAGGCTGGAGAAAAGGGACATACCATTCTTCGTAGATGCCAGGCTCAGTGCCAGCAAAGACGACATAGGTTTTGCGTCCAGGCGTCACTGGCGAGGGTGGGACCGTACCCCCGGTGTTCAAGGTGGACGGAGCAGGCACATGAGGTGGGGCAGTATCCACGGCATTCGAAGTGGAGAGAGTAGGGGCCTGAGAGCGAGATGGTCCTGACCAATCACCTTTCCCATCGGGCGTGATGACTGTGTGGCATTAACTGAGAAACATCGAGGGAAGTAGGACCGACTCACCGTTGTTGTCGTCATCCAATTTCAGTTGAAGGATAAGAGCAATTGTACCATCATCTGCAATCGACGAGGCACTGGAAGCCGGCCGTTTAACTCCCTTCCCCTTCTCCATTGCTACAGCCCGCTTCGATGAGCGCGACGACTCCTTCCGCCTTTCCTTGCGGGTCTTTCGGGGGGAGGTGTCCGAATCTTCGTCGGTGCTGCCGCCGATGACCCCAGTTATCACGGGTGAGTACCTTCGGGGGGAGGTGTCCGAATCTTCGTCAGTGCTGCCACCAATGACCCCAGTGATCACGGGTGAGTACCGAATAGCCTTTCGGGGGGAGGTGTCGGAATCTTCATCGCTGCTGCTGCCAAAGATGCTCTCGGGTCTGTCCCGGATGGTCTTTCGGGGGGAGGTGTCTGAGTCTTCATCGCTGGTGATGATGACCACATGTGTGTGCCGGATTGTCTTTCGAGGGGAGGTGTCAGCAGCACGAGGTAGAGGATGGCGGGGTGGAGGGGTGAGTGATGGGGCCTGTTGCGATGATGCAATGGCAGTGATGATCATCGCCATGTGCGGGTCGGGGACGAGAGCGTCGGCATAGATCAGCGGCTGCGAAGGAGGCATCGTGATAGTGCAACAGCGACAGGCTCCGTATTGTGTTGGGCTCCTGTGTTGGGCTCCGAGTTTGCGCCTGCCCTAAACATGGTCCGTGCGCAGGTGGGATATATACTGCCGGTGCTACGGAGATTTTTCACTTCTATCACTTCCCACCTTCTGCCATCTCTCCGCTTCATGTCTCGTCCCACCTTTTTATATATTACTCATGCATATCTGCAGCCGGCCTGATCGTTTCAGGACTTCATAATTCCCTCCAAGGTTCGTGTTCTCGGTACCCCACCTTTCATCTCTTACTCACTCATCATTGCAGACGCTTGACCTTTTCAGTGCCTTTTTTTGTTTCGGAGGTCAGTGTACTCGTGCCCCCCAGCCTTCTTCTCTTACTCACGCATAACTCTAGACACCTGACCGTTTCAGGGCTTTATGTGTTCCTTCTGAGGTCAGCGTACTTGTTCACCTCCAGCTTGCATCTCTTACTCACGCACAACCTGCAGACACCCCGACAGTGATTCATGATTGGCCTGACCCCGAACGTGTCAATGTTCTTCGCCGTTTGCACAACACTGGTGAGCGAGATCGAGTGTGATGCCGAACATGTCGCTGATGCAGTGTGCGCAGGCCAATCAGGATTCTTGGAGGCGCAGGCGTGGACCGCCCGGATATGCATTAGTTGGGGGGTAGCCATTTTTCATTGTACGTTCTCTGCCCTGTTGGCTAGCGTCACCTTTGTTAACATACCTTCGGGAGCAGGCATTATGCTCGCACATTTTCCACTGTACGGTCTATTGTCTGCAGATACTTTTCATTGTACGTTCTCCGCCCGCTGCGTTACCTTCACCTTCGTTAACATACCTTTGGGAGCAGGCATTATGCTCGCACATTTTCCACTGTACAGTCTATCGCGTGCGATGCACATGTCACATTTGGTCTTATACCCTCGGGAGTAGAAATTATGATTGTCTGTATTTCAATACGGCCTTATACCTTCGGGAGGGGAATTTACGCTCGTATTTATTAATGTAGTAGATAACTAGCCCCTAATACAATTTATTTTGAATCATTTCAATTTCTACATGGATTTATTAATCTTTTGATGTTTCGCTGGCCTAACCCTAACCCCAATCCGCCCAATACACTTTCATGGGGATTTTCGCCGTTGTCTCCTTAGTATAATAACCATGTCAAGAAAGCGCAAACCTGTGGCGGAGCTCTATGACCACAGCCGAAAGTCGAATACTGTTCGCAACTTCACTCGTATCCCTGGCTCTAATAGTCTTATTATCAACTCTGGTCGTGTTACAAGTACTTCAGCTGCCTCTGGTCATTCGTCGCATGTCCCGTTTGAGCCTTACAATACCGAGGACATTGGCGATCATGTTCCCTCGAATCCGGACATCCCTGAAGCAGTGGGCATCAAGTTAACAGCCAAGTGTCGCTACCAAAATACAGTACGCTTGACTGATTCCACCTTCCTTGCATACGGCTAACTTCTTCACAGGATGCTCCCCTCAAAAATTGGATGGCCGACTTCCGGACCACGTCGCTAGACGAAAAAATGCGATACGAGGGTAGAGGAAGCAAGGCCGGCAAATGCCCACATCGTTTATGCGGGCCGGACGGTGTGGAGCGCGAGTGTGGAAAGGATGGGGTTGTACGATGTGAGGACTGCTTTGGGAGGGAATTGGTGTGCCGTGGGTGCTGCATCGAACGTCACCAGCGGCTGCCATTGCATCGTATCAAGGTGAGTCAATTCCGACATCTATGCATCTATTGGTACATTACTGAAACGCACAACAGGAGTGGAATGGGGATTATTTCACCGGATTAACTCTGCGCGACATTGGTTTGCGATTGCAGTTGGGGGAGCACGCGCCTGGCTCAGCATGCATGTTCAAGCGCGAAGTCTACAAAGACTTCGTCGTGCTTCACACCACTGGCATACACCTTGTGGCCGTCGACTCATGTGGGTGCAGTGGGCCCAACGAACCCACCGTCAGCGTGGCCCAGCAACTTCTGCGCGCCGGATGGTACCCGGCGACTCACCTGAGCCCCCAAACGTGCGCGTCGTTTGACCTCATGCAGGCCTTCCATATTCTTAGCCTCGAAGGCAAAATATCCCACTACCACTATTACAAATCGTTGCAATATCGGACGGACAATATTGGTAT
>KV417555.1:104955-159545 GCA_001630335.1 Athelia psychrophila | reverse complement strand
CTCCTCCCCTCCTCCAAATTCAACGGATCCGCGCGTGTGCAGACCGCTTCATACGCCCCGGGAAGCCAGTCGGTGATGCCGTATCGACGTCCGAGGACGATCTTGTCGATGGCAGTGGCCGTTGCGGTAAGATTATCGATGGCAAGGAGCTTGATGTTCGCAAAGTCCCATTCCGCGGCGAGGTGGAGAACTGATATCCACTGGGCCGTCGTCTTCTTTGCGGGTCGACGGAAGTCACTGATTGGTATGTTAGTATGATATGCGTGTGCAAGGGGGATGTCAGCGTACGTGGGGTATAGAATGGCGAGGAACTCGTCGAAATCTGCGCAGTTCGCGCCAGAAAGCATGCATGGTTTGGTAGCATTGGTCTCTTGTACGGTTCCTTGGAAGATAGCGCGGAAGTGCGCGGAATCACGAGCGAAGAAGTAGCGATGCACGTTGTACAGCGTGTCTTCAACCTACCAGTTGAAGATGCGTCAGAAGACTGTATAGTTGGGTTGGGAGAAGAATTTACTTGGAAGACAATGTTCCCGTCTTCGAAGTAATATTGCGAATGCCGTGCCCCTTTGGCGTCTAATTTCTGGATCCGATCCACGCTTGGCTTGGTGATGGTCAAGTCGACAGGCGACGAGGTATGGGAGCTAGTCAAAGACATAACAGCAGGGCTAGACGGAGTAGATGAGTCGCGGATTGAAGTCATCGGGATTCGTGGTCGTGATGGATAAGGAAGCACTGCAGGCTGCCTCATGTTGAGGTCGAGCGCCTTTGCGCGCCTGGTATGGCAGCATTACCGGAGTAGGTGGTTCTCGTGATGTCCAGTTCAGAGAACTGTTAATCATGTTATACAAGATATTCTAATCGTTTCCAGAACTGGGGCCAATGAGATTCAATAAGTTGTCGACAGAGGGATCAGCCGGTTCAACAGCGGGGAAGAGAAATGGCAAAAGCTCCGACTTCAATCATACCTGTCAATAATTCAGGTCTACTTTCCGCTGTGTCTTCTACCACACATAATAAATAGGAAATATTGCAGAGCGGACAGGCTGAACGACTCGTTCAGAATTACCGCCCAAAGGCATTTACAAAGAGGAACTAGACCGACAGGTAGAGACGAGGGCAGTAAGACATTGATTGGAATTGGAAATGGTGGCATCGCAGAACACTCCCTAAGAACAGTACTACCTGAACGATGACAACCGCCCTGGTCTCCCATACTTGCTTAGGATGGTTTACTCGTTCCGATATGTCCGTCTTCATCATCGATCGCTCAGTCTTGACTCCAAGTGTCTGTACGGGAGGGACCCAGGATAGCCGAAGATGACCCGACCTTGACGCACAACCAGGATAGATGCTTCTCCTCGACCTGTGCAATCGACTCTCGCCTAGCTGCCGAACACCCTCCTCCGTCGCTCCCCGCTCTCTTCCCGCTGATTCGGGTTTACAATAGCGACACCTCTGAGAGCGATCACTCAAGTGTTTGCGATTAGCGTTATGCCAGGTGATTCCCGCGGGGCACGGGGCCACAGGAGGCGCCTGACCAGCCAAGTATTCTGTCCGCGCTTCCGCGACCTGCGCTTCGAGGACCTTGATCGCATCTTCCTCGCTATCTATGAATGTAAGCCCCCCTCCTGAAGGCTTCTCCAACCGGAATATTTCGTCCAAGTCTCCTGGGAGGTACTTTGCCTCGTAGCGCGCCTTGCCAGTCCCATACACTTGTCTCGCAGCCGATATCCGCACGGTATCCTCGACGCCCAGCTTCATCCCCTCCTCCAAAGTCAAAGGATCCGCGCGTGTGCAGACCGCCTCATATGCCCCAGAGAGCCAATCGGCGATGCCATGATCGACGCCCGAGGACGATCTTGTCGATGGGAATGGCGTGTGCGGTAAGGCTATCGATGGCAGGAGCTTGATCGTTCTCGAAGCCCCATGTTGCGGCGAGGTGCAGGATGATGTCCATTGGACTGTGATCTTCTTCGTAGCGCTGACGGAAGTCGCTATTGTTCCATGTTAGTATGCTTCGTCTACGGTCGATTTGCGTTAGACTTTACGCGTAGTGGATCGTGGACTTACGTGGGGTACAGAATGGCGAGGAACTCGTCAAAGTCCGCGCAGCTCACGTCTGACATCACGCATGGGTGGGATGCGTCGGTATCTTGGAGGATGGCATGGAAGTGGGTGGAATCGCGCGCGAAGAAGTAACGATGTACGTTGTACAGCGTGTCTTCGATCTACCAGTTGAAGGCATATCAGAACAGCGTATCAACGGGCGAGGAGAGAGGTAATCACCAGGAAGACTACATTTCCGTCTTCAAAGTAGTATTGTGGATGCCTGCTCTTGTTGGCGTCGGGCTCGTTAGCTTGGTCCGCGGGGGCCTCGGCCACAGTGACGTCGGGCGGAGAGGAGGCTCGAGAACCGCCCAAAGACACCAGAGAGGGGATGGAAGGAGAGGTGGAGTTGGGAGCTGAAGACATCGGTATTGGAAATGGTGGTCGGGGATGATAAGAACAGCGCTGCCTCATGTTTAGGGCCCTGGTGTCCTTCTTGTTAGGATAGTTTGTCGCTCCGGTACGTCCGTATAATCATCCCAAGGTTCCATGAGTGTCTTTCCTCGTGATCATATGCATCCGAGGCACACGATGTGAAGCAGTTGTGGAGACTCGACTGGCCAGGGAGCACTGGACCGTGGACGAGTCGTTAGTGCCGTCATGTCACGGCATCAGTATTAGCGCAACGCCAAAAGTTCGAACACAAATGCGAACACGATATATATGCAGCTCAGTCTAGGGTCTCTCCTCTGTCCTCGCAATCGTCTTCATACAAGTTGGCATCCTACATAGTAACATTGATATCATAGTCGTACCTCGGGCCTCGGCTGCATTGCGTCCGTTGAAGTTGGCACCGCAATTCCTAAGTTGTCTTCACGTATTTGACAATTCATATGACTGCTCTGAATCTCGGATTCTTAGAATCATAGGAATGGAAAGCAGATAGTTTGTAAAATATAAAGCTAAGTATACAGCGTCAGTGGCAAAAAAGTCACTGTATCATGTCGGCCTGCTCTGTTTCCTTCTCAGCACGCTCAGCCTCCTCCCTCCCTTTCCTTTCTCGCTGCTTCTTTTCTTTTCTCGCCTTTTCCCTTCCCTGCTTGGCCTGTTCCTTTTCATGGTTTACCCGCTCGGCCTCTTCCCTTTCATTCTTTACCCGCTCGACCAGCTCCTTTTCCTTCTTGAGTTTTCGTCGAAGCACCATCTTCTGGACTCGAGTCAACTCCTCCACTATAGAATTATTACCGTCGTGAATGTTGCTTCCCCCCTGCCCTGTTTCACTATTCTCGGCCCTGCGCCCTTGATCTTCAATATCCACCCGATTCCCTTGCTGTGATTCAATATCGACGGGGCTGATTGCATTTTGGGGCCTATTTTCACTTGTAAGCTCCTCACGAATGGGTGATCTCGGGCTGGAGGGCTGGCTCTCGTGCCGAGCAAGATTTCCGAGGGCTGTGGACGTGGAAAGGTGGATAGTAGAGGGATCGAAGTTGTTTGGGGCTGCCGCGGTGCAGTCTGATTTCACTTCCAACACAATGGGCGTCAATTCCTGCCTCCCGCCCCAAGTATCTTCAATGTTTAGTGATGTAGTTCCAAATAACGACAGCTGGAGCGGGATTTTCTCTGGAAAAGGCGAAATGGGACAAGTAGTAGTTACTGTTTCACCGTCGCCAGCCGCAATACCCATCCGCGGAAGTTTTGGGATGCTACCTCTCCAAGACACGTCGATGTTTCCACGATGATGATCAGGATTGTAGGACTTTGCAGTTTCCGTGCGACTGTCGGCAGGAGGATTCGAAGTAGCCAGGTATTCGATCCGCGCTTCCATGACTTGCCCTTCGAGGATATTGATTACTTTCTCCTCGCCACCCATGGATAACGAATTTCCCTCTGAAGATTTTTCCAAGTTGAAGATGTCTCTCAAATCGCCTGCGAGGTGCTCCGTCTCATAGCGCGCTTTGCACGTCCCATACATCTGCCTCGCAGCTGAGATCCTCACTGTATCCTCCACGCCCAATCTCACCCCCTCCTCCAAATTCAACGGATCTGCGCGTGTGCAGACCGCTTCATACGCCCCGAGAAGCCAGTCGTTGATGCCGTATCGACGTCCGAGGACGATCTTGTCGATGGGAGTGGCGTTTTCGGTTAGGTTATCGATGGCAAGGAGCTTGATGTTCGCAAAGTCCCATTCCGCGGCGAGGTGGAGAACTGATATCCACTGGGCCGTCGTCTTCTTTGCGGGTTGACGGAAGTCGCTGATTGGGATGTTAGTATGATATGCGTGCGCAAGGGGGATGTCGACGTACGTGGGGTATAGAATAGCAAGGAATTCGTCAAAATCTGCGCAGTTCAAGTTAGAAAGCACGTATGGTTTGGTAGCATTGGTCCCTTGTACGGTTTCTTGGAAGATGGCGCGGAAGTGGGCGGAATCGCGAGCGAAGAAGTAGCGATGCACGTTATAGAGCGTGTCTTCGACCTACCAATGGAAGACGTCAGAAGTCTGTATAGATGGCTTGCGAGAAGGGCTTACTTGGAAGAAAATGTTCCCGTCTTCAAAGTAATATTGCGAATGCTGTGCCCCTTCAGCGTCCAGTTTCTGGATCTGATCCACGCTTGGCTCGGTCATGGTCAAGTCGACAGGCGACAAGGCACGGGAGCTAGTTAAAGACATAACAGCAGGGCTAGACGGAGCAGATGAGTCGCGGATCGAAGACATTGGGGTTCTTGGTCGTGATGGATAAGGAAGCACTGCAGGCTGCCTCATGTTGAGGTCGAGCGCCTTTGAGCGCCTGGTATGGCAGCATTACCGGAGCAGGTGGTTCTCGTGATGTCCAGCTCAGAGAACTGTTAATCATGTTATACAATATTGTGTAATCGTTTCGAGAACTGAGGCCAATGAGATCCAATAGGTTCTCGACAGAGGGAGGAGTCGGTTCAGCACTGGTGGGGAGCAGAGATCGCAAAAGCTCCGGCTTCAATCATACCTATCAATGATCCAGGCCAACTTCACACTGTGTCTTCTACAACACATGAGAAATAGGCAATGTTGCAGAGCGGACAGGCTGAGCGACTCGTTAGTGGTCATGATGATTAACATTGGTGAATATCATTTACAAATTGTGCCTATACCTACCAGAGTCGCCTGACGGAGGGTAGTGATACAAGTGGAATACATGGTAGAATCGCAGAACGCTCCCTATCTGAACAATGACACCCGCGCTTGTCTCCCAACCTGGTTGGCAACCAGTTCTTTCTGCCTCTCCTCGAGCTTCGACTTCAGATCTCCTAGCTGCCGTTCTTTCTCCTCCTTCGCTTCCCTCCGGAGTCTTTGCTCGTTTGATTCGGGTGCACAATAAGAACATCTTTGAGTGGCCGTATTAACATAACTGGTATGATAGCCCGGGGTTCGTGCAAGACACCAAAGGAGTCGGAGTAACCAAGGACTCTGTCTGCGCCTCCGCGACCTGCGCTTCGAGGACCTTGATCGCGTCTTCCTCGCTATCTGTCGATATAGGCCCTCCCACTGAAGGCTGTTCCAACCGGAATATCTCCCCCAAGTCGCCTGCGAGATACTTCGACTCGTATCGGGCTGTGCCAGACCCGTACACCTGCCTCGCAGCCGAGATCCTCACGGCATCCTCCACGCCCAGTTTCATCCCCTCCTCCACAGTCAGAGGATCAGCACGCGTGCAGACTGCCTCATAAGCCCCTGCAAGCCATTCGGTAATGCCGTATCGACGTCCCAGGACGATCTTGTCGATGGGAATGGCATGTGCGGTAAGGCTATCGATGGCCAGGAGCTTGATGTTCTCGAAGCCCCATTTTGCGGCGAGGTGCAGAATGGATGTCCATTGGGCTGTGGTCTTCTTCGTTGGCTGACGGAAGTCGCTATTTTGCCTGTTAGTATGATATGCGCGCGTAAGGACGAGTAGCTTACGTGGGGTACAGAATGGCGAGAAACTCGTCAAAGTCCGTGCAGCTCACGTCCGACATCACGTATGGGTGGGATGCGTCGGTATCTTGGAGGATGGCACGGAAGTGGGTGGAATCGCGCGCGAAGAAGTAACGATGTACGTTGTACAGCGTGTCTTCGATCTACCAGTTGAAGGCATATCAGAACAGGGTATCAACGGGCGAGGAGAGAGTTACTCACCCGGAAGACAACATTCCCATCTTCAAAGTAGTACTGCGGGTGTCTGCTCTTCGTGGCGTCGGGGTCGTTAGCTTGGTCCACGGGTGCCTCAGCCACAGTGACGTCGGGCTGAGAGGAGGCTCGAGAACTGCCCAAAGACACCAGAGATGGACTAGACGGAGAGGTGGAGTTGGGGGCTGAAGACATTGGTATTGGAAATGGCGGTTGTGGATGATAAGAACAGCGCTGCCTCATGTTTAGGAACCTGACGGCATTCTTGTTAGGATAGTTTGTCGTTCCGGTATGTCCGTTTCTTCATCGCTAGCCTTTCCTCGCGAGCCTATGCATGCGAGACACAAAATTTGAAGCCGTTGTCGAGAGTCGACTGGAAGGAGGACGAGGTTTGGTGGTGGCCATGTGCCATTGGCGCCGGTCGATCAACGGCGAAATTCTGAACACTGAACACCAACTTTGCGAACATGCAGGGGCCCCAGATACTTAAATAATCGAATCGTCGGCGTTGCAGTCTTGTTGAGTCTGAAGCGTTACTGCGCCCGAGGTTCCTAACTTCCTTCAGCCGCTACTTGCCGTTTTCAATAGGAGATATCTGACACTTCATTCCGCGACACATCGACTCGAGCATGGCACCACTAGACTCACTTCAATTTCTCAATACTCCCTACACGCCCAGAAGCTGGAGAGTCAAGCATCGGAAAGAGCGGGCTTGTCGTGGTTTCAAATCCCACGACACATCGAATTGGAGGAGGAAAGAGCGGAAACCCAGCGCGAATTGAACTCTTTGATAAACATCCAGTCTCCCGTATACTCGCTTCCCGAAGAGCTCCTCTCAGAAATACTTCAAATTGGACAGAAGATGGACGCTGCCGAGGATCGAGGTCCGTCCGTCGAGATATCAGCATCCCAGGTGACGAGACATTGGCGAGACGTCGCCACACGCGCTGCACGTCTATGGACCCAAATACATTTGCCCAAAGGCAGCATTCAGATCGAACAGTATCTGCAACGATCGCAAGGCTTGGCCCTGAACGTTATCGTCGGTAGTGGTACGACCTCAGTGCGGTCGCTCTGCCTTTTGCTCGACCAATCTTCCCCAACCTTACTCCAACCATTCTATCCCGGCCCACAACTGTCAAATTCTTGTAATATGAGCCATCTCTCTCGCATTCGCAGTCTCTCCGTTGACGAGTACGGTGTTACCGATACGGTATTGCGGGATATGATTCGATGCATCAGCTCAGGAGATACGTCGCGTCTCACCTGGCTCAATGCTCTCAGCGGGATGTTCAGTCTTGTTCATTTGGAGCTGGACTTGCGCGTCGCACCTCGTGACCAAGCATCACTTATAATGCTTCCTGCGCTGTTGACGCTACGTCTTAAAGTTGGGATTCGCCGGGAGGTGTCTCCTAGCCAGTTTCTGGCGCTACTCGACACGCCCGTCCTTGATCGCCTTGCGATATCTGATTGTTTTCCCACCTCCCTCGATGAATCATGCATAAAATCGTGCCCATCTCGATTACCATTACTACGCCACCTCACCTTTCAGGATAATGTCGCATACTCGTCATACAGCACCGATTACACCTCATATGCAGCTGCCTTTCCCAACGTCACACATCTGGAACTTGCGATGGCCGTGGAGCGTTTTATCCAGACTATACTGAACGGGGTGAGCCCGGTCACGCACAAGCCCTATTGGCCTGCGCTGCAGATATTGGCTGTGCAAAGCAGCCTTTCAAACGTCCCAGCTATGATTTCAGCCCTATCCCGCCACCGAGACAATGGACGTCCGATTCAACAGCTTTTAAACAAACACCACATGCAATATAGCGAAGCATTCGGGGAGATCGTGGAACTCTTGCCTTACACCGATACCTGGCAGCATATGCCACCCGAATGACAGGGCACCCAACCGGTGGGCAACTTGCTGGTGGGATATCCGATGATTTCTGAGATCTTCACAGCAAACGACAGATACCAGATACCACGTCAAGCTGCTCATTCAAGTTCTAGATTCAATTAATGGCAATCCATCGAGATCTCTCAAGATATACTGTCCGACACCACCAGTAAATGAATTTACCGACCAGACCCTCGCCATATGAAATCCGGCCTGGCGCTGACCCTGTTGCGGCGCAAGCCGGATCTGCCAGTGACACACGTTATGAGCAGGGGAAATAAATGACAGCGGATTTCAATTGCCGGTAACTCGACAGCAAAAGAAGGAGGTCGTGGTGGATGGACGTACCCTTTCCACCCAGACGACTAGGTCTTTGTTGACTTCGCGTTCACATCCACACCCTCAGAACCTCGGGATGCAGACTCGTTTGGGCTTGATGAGAGGCAGGATGATGCTGGCCAAATCGGAGAGGATAGGGATTTAGCAGTGGCGATGGATGTAGTCCCTTCCCCTGAAGGCTGTTCCAACCGGAAGATTTCCCCCAAGTCACCTGCAAGATACTGCGACTCGTATCGCGCCGTGCCAGTCCCATACACCTGCCTCGCAGCCGAGATCCGGACGGCATCCTCCACGCCCAGCTTCATCCCCTCCTCCACAGTCAAAGGATCCGCGCGTGTGCAGACCGCCTCGTAAGCTCCGGGGAGCCAGTCCATAATGCCGTATCGGCGGCCGAGGACGATCTTGTCGATGGGAATGGCATTTGCGGTAAGGTTATCAATAGCAAGGAGCTTGATGTTTTCGAAGCCCCATTTGGCAGCCAGGTGCAGAATCGATGTCCATTGGGGTGTGGTCTTCTTCGTGGGCTGACGGAAGTCGCTAATTTGCATGTTAGTATGCCCTACGCGCGTAGTGGTGTCGTGGGCTTACGTGGGATACAGAATGGCAAGGAGCTCGTCAAAGTCCGCACAGCTCACGTCCGACATCACGCATGGGCGGGATGCGTCGGTGTCTTGGAGGATGACGCGGAAATGGATTGAATCGCGCGCGAAGAAATAGCGATGTACGTTGTACAATGTGGCTTCGATCTGCGAGTTGAAGACATCAGAACGGCCAGCACACGGGCGGAGAGAGAGGCACTCACTAGAAAGACAACATTCCCGTCTTCGAATTAGTACTGCGGATGCCTTCTCTTGCTGTCGTCGAGCTCGTCAGCTTGGTCCACGGGTGCTTCAGTCACAGTGACCTCGAACGGCAAGGAGGCACGAGAACTGCCCAAAGACATAGAGGTGGAGTTGGGGGCTGAAGACATTGATATTGGAAATGGTGGTCGGGGATGATAAGAACAGTGCTGCCTCATGTTGAGGACCCTCAGAGCGTCGTTCTTGTTGGGATGGTTTGTCGCTCCGGTACATCCGTGTCATCATCCCAAGGTTCCATGGGAATATTTCCTGGCGATTCTATGCATATGGGGCACGCGATGTGAAGCAGTTGTCGAGACTCGACTGGCCTGTGAGTTGCCCGCGAGCACTCGAAGGACCGTGGACGAGTTGTTGGTGCTGTCATGTCACGGCATTAGTAATAGCGCGGGCCAATCAACGCCGAAAGTTTGAACACAAATGCGAACACTCCCGGTCTAGGGTCTCTCTGCTGTCTCCTAGATCGTTATCGAGCTGCCTGAGCTCGGGTAGTAATACAAGTTGAACACATAGTAAAATCGATAAGTACCGCAGTCGCGGGTCAACCTCGGGCCTCGGCTACATCGCTCCCATTGAAGTTGGGGCGGCGGGGCCACAATCCCTCAGTTGTCTTGGCGTATTCGACAACTCATATGGCTGCTCTGAATCTTCGATTCTTAGAAACATAGGGATAGAAAGCAGACAATTTGTCAAGAAAAATAAAGCCAAATACAGCATCAGTGGCGACAAGGTCATTGATCATGTTGACCTGCTTTGTTTCATTCTTAACGCGCTCGGGCTGCTCCCTTTCATTATTGAACCATTCGGCCTCCTCCTTTTGATGCTTTCCATTTACCACTCGACCGGCTCCTGTTCCTCCGTTTCCTGCCCGGCCTGCTCCCTTTCCTTCCTTATCCGCTCGGCCTGTTCCCTTTCCTTCATTACCCGTGTGGCCTCCTGCTTTTGATTCCTAACCCGTTCGGCCTGCTCCCTTTCCTTTATTTCCCGCTCTGCCTGTGTCTTTTCCTTCCTTACCCGCTCTGCCTCCTCCTTTTCCTTCTTAACCCGTTCGGTCCGCGCTCTTTCCTTCATTACCCGCTCGGCCTTCAGCCGTTCCTGCTTTGCTTGAATCCTTTCACTACTTGCTCGCTTGGCTTCCTCTCTTTCCTTCATCACACGGTCGGCCTCCTCCTTTTCCGCCATTGCCTGCTCCCTTTCCTTCATTACCCGTGCGGCCTGCTCCCTTTCATTCTTGACCCGCGCGACCTCTTCCTGTTCCTTTATTTCCTGCTCCCTTTGCTTCACTACCCGGTCGGCCTGCTCTTTTTCATTCCTTTCCCGGTCGGCCTGCTCCCTTTCCTTTGCTGGCCGCTCGGCCTCCTCCTTTTCCTTCTGCAATCTTATGCTACGCATCTTTTTCTGATTTGGAGTCAACTCCCCCACGCTGGAGTAGTTACCGCATTGTGAGTTGCTTCTTCCCTGGCCAGTTTGAGTCGAACCAGTCAAGTATTCCACCCGCGCTTCCAAGACCTGCCCTTCGAGGATATAGATAACTTTCTCCTCGCCATTCACGGACGAAACATTTCCCTCTGAAGATTTTCCCAAGCTGAAGATGTCTCCCAAGTCGCCTGCGAGGCACTCCGTCTCATAGCGCGCTTGGCACGTTCCATACACCTGCCTCGCAGCTGAGATCCTCACAGTATCCTCCACGCCCAACCTCCTCCCCTCCTCCAAATTCAACGGATCCGCGCGTGTGCAGACCGCTTCATACGCCCCGGGAAGCCAGTCGGTGATGCTGTATCGACGTCCGAGGACAATCTTGTCGATGGGTGTAGCATTTTCGGTCAGGTTATCGATGGCAAGGCCCTTGATGTTCGTAAAGTCCCATTCCGCGGCGAGGTGGAGAACTGATATCCACTGGGCCGTCGTCTTCTTTGCGGGTCGACGGAAGTCGCTGATTGATACGTTAGTATGATATGCGTGCGCAAGGGGGTTGTTACGTACGTGGGGTATAGGATAGCAAGGAATTCGTCAAAATCTGCGCAATTCAAGTTAGAAAGCACGTATGGCTTGATAGCATTGGTCCCTTGTACGGTTTCTTGGAAGATAGCGCGGAAGTGCGCGGAATCGCGAGCGAAGAAGTAGCGATGCACGTTATAGAGCGTGTCTTCGACCTACCAATGGAAGACGTCAGAAGTCTGTATAGATGGTTTGCGAGAAGGGCTTACTTGGAAGAAAATGTTCCCGTCTTCGAAGTAATATTGCGAATGCCGTGCCCCTTTGGCGTCCAGTTTCTGGATCTGATCCACGCTTGGCTCGGTGATGGTCAAGTCGATAGGCGACGAGGCACGGGAGCTAGTCAAAGACATAACAGCAGGGCTAGATGGAGCAGATGAGTCGCGGATCGAAGACATTGGGATTCGTGGTCGTGATGGATAAGGAAGCACTGCAGGCTGCCTCATGTTGAGGTCGAGCGGCTTTGAGCGCCTGGTATGGCAGCATTACCGGAGTACGTGGTTCTCATGATGTCCAATTCAGAGAACTGCTGATCATGTTGTGCGGGATATTATAATCGTTTCCAGCACTGAGGCCAATGAGATTCAATAGGTTGTCGACAGGGAGCAGTCGGTTCAGCACTGGCGGGGAGGAGAGATCGCAAAAGCTCCGGCTTTAATCATACTTGCCACTTTGTCTTCTACCACGCATGATAAATAGTAAATGTTGCAGAGCGGACAGGCTGAACGACTCGTTCGTGGTCATGATGATTATAATTACTGGATATCATTTACAAATTGTAGCTATACCTGCAAGATCGAGGGCAGTAATACAATGGAATACATGGTGGCATCGCAGAACACTCCCTAAGACATACTACCTGAACGATGACATCCGCCCTTGTCTCCCAACCAGTTCCTGCTGCCTCTCCTCGAGCTTTGACTTGAGTTCTCCTAGCTGCCGTTCTTTGTCTTCGATTGCTTCCCTCTTGACTCTTTCCTCGTCTGATTCGGGTTTACAATAGCGACATCTCTGAGTGGTCATATTGCGATTGGCGTTATGCCAGGAGATTCCCGCGGGGCACGGGGCCACAGGAGGTGCCTGACCAGCCAAGTATTCTGTCTGCGCTTCCGCGACCTGCGCTTCGAGGACCTTGATCGCATCTTCCTCGCTATCTATGAATGTAAGCCCTCCTCCTGAAGGCTTCTCCAACCGGAAGATTTCGTCCAAGTCTCCTGGGAGGTACTTTGCCTCGTAGCGCGCCTTGCCAGTCCCATACACTTGTCTCGCAGCCGATATCCGCACGGTATCCTCGACGCCCAGCTTCACCCCCTCCTCCAGAGTCAAAGGATCCGCGCGTGTGCAGACCGCATCATACGCCCCGAGAAGTGTATGTTATACAGCGTGTCTTTGATCTACCAGTTGAAGGCATATCAGAACAGCGTATCAACGGGCGAGGAGAGAGATACTCACCCGGAAGACCACATTCCCATCTTCAAAGTAGTACTGCGGGTGCCTGCTCTTGTTTAGGTCGGGGTCGTTAGCTTGGTCCACGGGTGCCTCGGCCACAGTGACGTCAGACGGAGAGGAGGCTCGAGAACCGCCCAAAGACAGAAGAGAGGGACTGGATGGAGATGTGAAGCTGAGGGCTGAAGACATTGGTATTGGAAATGGTGGTCGGGGATGATAAGAACAGTGCTGTCTCATGTTTAGAACCCTGGCGGCATTCTTGTTAGGATAGTTTGCCGTTCCGATATGTCCGCTTCATCGTCGTCAGTTTTTCCTTGCGAAATTTGCATGTGAGCCACATGATTTGAAGCAGTTGTTGAGAGTTGACTGAAGGGAAGATGAGGACGAGTTGGTGGCTGTGTGACATTGGCAATTTGGCGTCGGCCAATCGACGAAATTGTCAAAGTCACACCTCTTATCCTCGCTTGTGAGCTACCATGCACGTGTGTATATTCGAAAGCTGGTTGCACGATATATGCAGCACTAGCGCTACTTTGCGTCATCGGTGCGTCGTTTTGAAAAGCCTCTCTGTTCTGCGGTGAAATGTCAAAGATCATGCTTTCGTGCCTCTTGTTCGGTAGCTGTCCGAATCGAAGCTGATATTTCTCCCATTTGTAGTTGAAAGAGTTGCCTGAGCTCGAGTATACGTAGCAATACAAGTCGAGCCCATAGCAACATCGCAGTCGCGGCCCGCGGGCCAGACCCAGATAACACTCGCCGAAAGATGACTTTCGCTAGCTTGCCGCCATCAGGAAGCATACGAACATGCTACCTAGCATGCGATAGGTTCCGGTAGCGCTGATAGGCCGGTAGATGGTCAATGTAATATGGCAATCTTCAGTAGGACTGCGCCCGGTCAGTAGCACGCCGTAGGACTCAGTAGTATGGCTGTGGTACTATAACGGCTCCCGTAGGTTACATCTATGTAGGGTGCAGTAGGGTACCATAGAGTCTTATAGATGCACCATATGCTCCTCGCTCGCCATTGGAACCATTCCATGACACGAATCACTGCACGATAGGAAAATAGCAAGCAAATGTTGAATTGAAAATACATAATAATTGCATATACAACCCTGCAATTAAATCTCCTCGGACTGCGCACCGTGTTCGCCTTCACTCTCCGAAGCCGTGTCCACCTCGTGGCCCACCAGATTCATCCGGGCTCGCTGCTTGGCCTCCCTTGACATACCCACGACCTTCTGTACACTCATGCTTGTGCCACGACTACAAACAGGCGAGCATAAGTAATTGGTTATAGACCGCGGGGGGGAATTCGAAAGCGAAACTCACAGTGCTGGTTTGCGGCGGATGCTCTCGGTGACTGCGGGCTCGATGGCACATCCAGTGACGGTGTTGCTTAGGTGACTCCTGTTGCAACCATGCATCTCTAAGATACGCGACTCACTGTAAATGATTTAGAAGGGCTAATCCATGAGGCTGTGGTATCAAACACGACTTACCGTTGCTCTATCAACGCAGGCAAGACTTCTTCATCTCTAGGATACGTGATGTGCTGTAAACAATTTAGAACGGCTAATCCATGAGGCTGTGGTATCAAATATAACTTACCGTTGTTCTATTAACGCGGACAGGACTCCTTCGCCCCACATCTAACTCCTGATCACTACTCGGACTGCTCACCTCTATGAAGACGAGATTATCAGTCGAAGGACCAGGCTAGAGTTTTCGGTGCACAAGGGCTGCGCTTCCCGTGTGCTGGCCAGCGGACTGAGACAAGTCAGAAGCATTGCTGGGATTTGGGGGAAGATGGCAGTGGGAGAGAGAGGACAAGAGGGAATGATTTACGACGTTGGCAAGAGGGATGTATATAGATTGATCGAAGGCAACCACCATACGGCCATGTGACAGCCATCCGATCCGATCGTGGCGCGAGAATTTGGACTTGACGAAACCATCTGGCTACTTGATTCGCCGTAAGTATCTCATTTTATGAATTTTGCTACCTTGGTTAAAATTGTCCCTTTGTGTAATCATTATCGCTTTTTGTACTACAAACTGCCTTAATAGTTAACTTAATATACATTGGTACTCTACACTACACTACATAGATCACACTACTGCTACTGACTGCTACTGAGAGCTACGAGGGCCTACTGGGAAATGTGAGTGCTCAGTAATAGCAGCCCATAGAGACTCGTATCTAAGGCCGCAGCTACGGCCTTTTTGGCGTTTCCTGATGGCCTAACTAGTTCTTCCTGCCTATTTTGTAGCTTTGACTGAGGATTTTCTAGCAGCCACTCTGTCTCCCCATTCGCTTCCGTTTTCTCTCTTCGCTTCATCAATTCTGGTTTGACTTTGCAGCCACCGCACAAGCCACAGCCAATCCGAGGCATTCCATTCCGGGTGGTTCTCGTTGCAATCACCTGCTAGGGGAGTTCGACTAGCTAAATATTCCATCCACACTTCCGCGACCTGCTCCCCAACCAATCTGATAGCGTCTTCCCCACCATCCACGGTCCAAAAGGCTCTCTGCTTGCCAGAGCCATGGCGGATTTGACCAAGATTTGACGGCTTTCAGCCGCTTGTCGAACCGGAACATACTCGACTCCAACTTTCCGCGAACCATCGCTGTGTTCGTCGCGTCATTAAAGTGGTATAAGAAATAGACAGCATGGCACCGAGGTGAAGAGGGTTCGAGTTGATGCCAAATTAGAGGGTATAAGCTAGAGATATTTGACTCGGACGGCCCATTTGTTGGCCGAGGCGCTAACGAAGTGAGGCTGTCTCATAATGCCTTTTAGATACCAGGCCAGGAGCAGTAAAAGTATGGCGTGGTATGCGAGTTCACATTTACATTCTTGAACAGCCTTTGCGGTGTGATGCGTGTGGTGTGATTCTAGATTTGTGGTCAGGAAAGGGAGATGTGGCACTGTATATATCTCAGATGCGGCTGATGGCCTCGCTTTCACAAAGATTCCAAGGAAGGGGACTGAACCAACTGATTGAAGGATCGTCTTCGTCAGGGAGAGAGGAACTAACATATTGTGTGGCCGTATTGACGTTGGCACCTTGCTGGGCAACCGCATAATCTTGAACCGCTTCCGTTGAAGTTGGCGCCACCCTTCCTAAGTTGCATTCACTTCCTCGACAATTCATAGGACTGCTCTAATTCTCCGATTCTTAGATTGAGATAAATAGAAAGCGGACAATTCATAAAACACATGGCTACGGCGTCAGCTGCAACAGAGTCACTGTTTCCTCTACGCCTGCTCATTTTGATTCTTAACCCGCTTGGCCTGCTCCCTTTCATTCTTAACCCTCTCGGCCTGCTCCCTTTCATTCTTTACCCGCTCGGCCTCCTCCTGCTCCTTCTTCATTTTACGTTTAAGCAGCCTCTTCTGGGTTGAAGTCAATCCCTCTACGCTGGAATGATGACCATCTTTGATGCTGCTTTCCCCCTGGCCTGCTTCACTATTCCCGGCCCTGGGCCCCTGATATTCTGTATCCATCCTATGCCCTTGTTGCGATTCGATGTCGACGGGGCCGATTGCAATTTGAGGCCCATCTTCGCATGTAAGCTCCTCACGGATGGGCGATCTCGCACTGGAAGGTCGGCTCTCGTGCCGCACAGGATTTTCGAGGGCTGTGGACATGGGAAGGTGGGCAGCAGAGAGATCGGAGGTGTTGGTGGGAGGGTGGGTAGCAGAGGGATCGAAGATGCTCGTGACCGTCATGATGGGGTCGGACTTCACTTCCAAGGCAATGGCGGTCAATTCCTGCTTCCCGCCCAAAGTATCTTTGATGTTCGGTGATGTAGCTCCAAATGACGATAACGGGGGCGGGATGTTCTCTGGCAAAAGCCAAACCGGACAGGCAGTAGGTAATGTCTCACCGTCGCCTGTCGCAGTACCAATCGGCAGATGTTCTGGGATGCTACCACTGCGAGGCACGTCGATGAATCCACGATGATAATCAGGATTGTAGGACTTTTCAGTTTCCGTGCGACTGTCAGCAGGAGGAATCGGAGTAGCCATGTATTCCATCTGCGCTTCCATGACTTGCCCTTTGAGAATATTGATTACTTTCCCCTCGCCATCCATGGATAAAGAATTTCCCTCCGAAGATTTTTCCAAGTTGAAGATGTCCCCCAAGTCGCCTGCGAGGCGCTCCGGCTCATAGCGCGCTTTGCATGTCCCATACAGTTGCCTCGCAGATGAGATCCTCACAGTATCCTCCACGCCCAATTTCATCCCCTCCTCCAAATTCAATGGATCCGCGCGTGTGCAGACCGCTCCATACGCTCCGGGAAGCCAGTCGGTGATGCCGTATCGACGTCCGAGGACGATCTTGTCGATGGGAGTCGCATTTTCGGTCAGGTTATCGATGGCAAGGAGCTTGATGGTCGCAAAGTTCCACTCCGCAGCGAGGTAGAGAACTGATATCCACTGGGCCGTGGTCTTCTTTGCGGGTCGACGGAAGTCGCTGATTGGTATGTTAGTACGATAGGTCTACACAAGGGGGATGTCGGCGTACGTGGGGTATAGTATCGCAAGGAATTCGTCAAAATCTGCGCAGTTCACGCCGGAAAGCACGCATGGTTCGATAGCAGCGGTTCTTTGCACGGCGCCTTGAAGGATGGCCCGGAAGTGGGCGGAATCGCGCGCGAAGAAGTAGCGATGCACATTATAGAGCGTGTCTTCGACCTAGAAATGGAAGACGTCAGAAGTATGTATATATGGGTTGGGAGAAGGGCTTACTTGGAAGACAATGTTCCCGTCTTCGAAGTAGTATTTCGGATGCCGTGTCCCTTTGGCGTCCAGTTCCTGGATCTGATCCACAGTTGGCTCGGTGATGGTCAAGTCGACAGGCGACGAGGCATGGGAGCTAGTCAAAGACATAATAGCTGGGCTAGACGGAGTAGATGAGTCGCGGATCGAAGTCTTCGGGATTCGTGGTCGTGATGGATAAGTAAACATTGCAGGCTGCCTCATGTTGAGGTCGAGCGCTTGTGAGTGCCTGGTATGGCAGCATTACCGGATATAGGTGGTTCTCGTGATATCCAGTCCAGAGAGCTGCTGATCATGTTATACAGGATATTATAATCGTTTCTAGAACTGAGGCCAATGAGATTCTATAGGTTGTTGGCGGAAGGAGCAGCAGGCTCAGCAGCGGGGAGGAGAGATCGCAAAAGCTCCGGCTGCAATCATACCTTTCAATAATCCACTGTGTCTTCTACCACAAATGATAAATAGTAAATGTTACAGAGCGGACAGGCTGAACGACTCGTTACTAGTGGTCACGATGATTAACATTGGTGGACATCATTTACAAATTGTACCTAACAAGAGTCGCCTGATGGAGGGTATAGGTAGTAATACAAGTGGAATATCATCGATGGCATCGCAAAACGCGCCCTAGTTCGTACTACCTGAACGACGACATCCGACCCTGTCTCCCAGCCAGTTCTTGCCGCCTCTCCTCGAGCTTCAATTTCAAATCTGCTAGCCGTCGTTCTTTCTCCTCCTTCGCTTCCCTCTTGATTCTGTCCTCACCTGATTCGGATTGACAATAACAACATCTTTGAGTGGCTGTATACCCATTTCTGGTATGATAGCCGGGTTCGTTGCACGACACAGGAGTCGGACCAGCCAAGGATGCTGTCTGCGCTTCCGCGACCTGCGCCTCGAGGACCTTGATCGCGTCTTCCTCGCCATCTGTGGGTGCAGGACCTCGCCCTGAAGGCTGTTCCAACCGGAAGATCTCCCCCAAGTCGCCTGCGAGGTACTTCGCGTCGTGTCGTGCCTTGCCAGTCCCATACAATTGCCTCGCGGCTGAGATCCTCACGACATCCTCCACGCCCAGTTTCATCCCCTCCTCCACAGTCAAAGGATCCGCACGCGTGCAGACTGCCTCATAAGCCCCTGCAAGCCATTCGGTAATGCCGTATCGTCGTCCCAGGACGATCTTGTCGATGGGAGTGGCGTTTGCGGTAAGGCTATCAATAGCAAGAAGCTTGATGTTCTCGAAGCCCCATTTGGCGGCGAGGTGTAGGATGGATGTCCATTGGGCTGTGGTCTTCTCTGTGGGCCGACGGAAGTCGCTGTTTTGCAGGTTAGTATGTCCTGTGCGCGCAGTAGAGTCATGAGCCTACGTGGGGTACAAAATGGCGAGGAACTCGTCAAAGTCCGTGCAGCTCACGTCCGACATCGCGCATGGGTGGGATGTGTCGGTATCTTGAAAGAGGGCACGAAAGTGGGTGGAATCGCGCGCGAAGAAGTAACGATGTACGTTGTACAGCGTGTCTTCGATCTACCAGTTGAAGGCATATCAGAACAGCGTATCAACGGTATGGCAGCATTACCGGAGTAAGTGGTTCTCGTGATGTCCAGCTCAGAGGACTGTTAATCATGTTATACAATATATTGTAATCGTTTCGAGAACTGAGGCCAATGAGATTCAATAGGTTGTCGACAGAGGGGGGAAGGAGAGATCGCAAAAGCTCCGGCTTCAATCATACCTGTCGAGCGACTCGTTAGTGGTCATGATGATTAACATTGGTGAATATCATTTACAAATTGTGCCTATACCTACCAGAGTCGCCTGACGGAGGGTAGTAATACAAGTGGAATACATGGTAGCATCGCAGAACGCTCCCTACTTCATATTATCTGAACAATGACACCCGCGCTTGTCTCCCAACCTGGTTGGCAACCATTTCTTTCTGCCTCTCCTCGAGCTTCGACTTCAGATCTCCTAGCTGCCGTTCTTTCTCTTCCTTCGCTTCCCTCTGGAGTCTTTGCTCGTTTGATTCGGGTGCACAATAATAACATCTTTGAGTGGCCGTATTCACATGGCTGGCATGATAGCTGGCACTACTGCACGACACAGGAGTTGAACTGGCCAAGTATTCTGTCCGCGCTTCCGCGACCTGCGCTTCGAGGACCTTGATCGCGTCTTCTTCCTTGCCTGTGGATGTAGGCCCTCCCTCTGAAGGCTGTTCCAACCGGAATATTTCGTCCAAGTCGCCTGCAAGATACTTCGACTCATGTCGCGCTTTGCCGGTCCCATACACCTGCCTCGCAGCCGAGATCCTCACGGCATCCTCCACGCCCAGTTTCATCCCCTCCTCCACAGTCAAAGGATCCGCACGCGTGCAGACTGCCTCGAAAGCCCCTGCAAGCCATTCAGTAATGCCGTATCGTCGTCCCAGGACGATCTTGTCGATGGGAATTGCATGTGCGGTAAGACTATCGATGGCGAGGAGCTTGATGTTATCGAAGCCCCATTTTGCGGCAAGGTGGAGAATCGATGTCCATTGGGCTGTGGTCTTCTTCGTTGGCTGACGGAAGTCGCTATTTCGCCTGTTAGTATGATATGCGCGCGTAAGGACGAGTGCGAGCTTACGTGGGGTATAGAATGGCGAGGAACTCGTCAAAGTCCACACAACTCACGTCCGACATCACGTATGGGTGGTATGTGTCGGTATCTTGGAGGATGGCACGGAAGTGTGCGGAATCGCGCGCGAAGAAGTAGCGATGTACGTTGTACAATGTGTCTTCGATCTACGAGTTGAAGGCATCAGAACGGCTAGTACACGGGCGGGGGGAGAGGTACTCACCAGGAAGACAACATTCCCATCCTCAAAGTAGTACTGTGGATGCCTGCTCTTGTTGGCGTCAGGCTCGTTAGTTTGGTCCACGGGAGCCTCGGTTATAGTGACGCCGAACGGAGAGGAGGCATGGGAACTGCTCAAAGACATCAGAGATGGGCTGGTTGGGGGAGGGGAGCTGGGAGCTGAAGCTGAGGACATTGGAAATGGTGGTCGAGGATGATAAGAACAGTGCTGCCTCATGTTTAGGATCCTGGCGGCATTCTTGTTAAGATGGTTTGTCGTTCCGGTATGTCCGTTTCAAGGTTCCATGGCAGTCTTTCCTCACGATCCTATGGATCTGAAGCACACGATGTGAAGCAGTTTTCGACACTCGACTAGCCCAGGAGGAAGAGCACTTAGAGGACCGTAGACGAGTTGTTGGCTGTTGTTGGTGGTCATGTCCTGTCATGTCACGGCATTAATATCAGTAATAAACAGCACGGGCCAATCAACGCCGAAATTTTGAACACAAATGCGAACACGATATGCAGCCCGGTCTAGGGTCTCTCTTCTGTCCCCATAGTCGTCTTAAAGAGCTACCCGAGCTCGCGTAGTAATACAAGCCGGACACATACTAACATCGATATCGCAGTCGCGGGCCAACCTTGGGCCTTGGCCTTGTCCGTTGAAGCTGGCGCCACAATTCCTATGTTGTCTCCACGGATTCAACAATTCATATGGCGGCTCTGAATCTCTGATTCTTAAAATTATGGGAATAAAAAGCAGACAGTTGGTAAAAACAATAAGCCAAGTATACAGCGTCAGCGGCGACAGAGTCACTGCATCATGTCGGCCTGCTCTGTTTCATTCCCAGCCTGCTCCTTTCCTTTCCTTTCCTTTCCCGCTGGGCCTGCTTCCTTTCCTTCATTGCCCTTTCACTTACCTGCTTGGCCTGATCCTTCTCATTTTGCACCCGCTCGGTTTGCTCCCTTTATTTGGAATGTCAAACCGGAATAAACCGAAAATAACCAAACGGCGGCAACACTACTTGTTCATTACCTGAACCAATGCCGTCAAAACGACATCGTCGTCTCGGTGGATGCCCGACGCAATTGCTATTCCACAGTAAAATCTAAAATATTGATATGCGTGTAGACGAATGTTTTCTCTATTTAAATCTCACTTCAATAAGGTCCAGGGTGTGGAGCTCTGGAGATATGAGCTAATGTTTCAAAAAATTTCCCTGGCTGTACACAAATAGTACCTCAAATCCCCCAAATCGGACAGACGTTACCACGTGATTTAGCAAAAATGCTCACATTTTTTGCGCCGCTGGCGCGGGGATATGTTCTTAGGTGCATTCTGCGGGCAATGGGTTAGCGTAGCTACGAAATTGACAAAGCTGTAAGCAGTTCATCGGCAACATCCTCACGGTTTCTGAATAAATAACGCTCAGCCGTACAGAGGTCGACCGTGGGACCTTAAATCCCCTAAATTTAGGACTCCTAAAGGGATAGCTTCCGGGGGGCTCAGTAGCCGCACACAGGCAGAGAGCAGCTAAAACAGCACATCCAGGTTAGACAATTGAAGTGAATAGACCGAGTCTGATGGAATAACATGCCCGTGTACAGCAAGGTCCAGCGGCCTCTTGACCAGTCTTGAGGACGTCCGGGGAGGGAAGTTAGACATATATTTTAGGCAGCCACGAGGCGCAGTAGACACAATTAGTCCCATGCGCCTCCAATCTGGCCCTGCCCGTGACCCGGCCCAATGTCAAATTTTGCCCTTAAAAATTGTTATAAGCAGAAGGAATTACCAAAAATCGTGCCGGCGGCGCCAATATCGCCATCACGCAGAAGGCTTTTTGTCCCTGACGCACCTATAAACCATCACCAAAATGTTCCAGTTCAAAGTTATCACCCATCTATGCACCTACCACCATGAGGCTGCGCTCCCCTGATTTGTCTTCTCCTTCCGAGCGCCGCGATGACTCGGACAACGACGACATCTGGGAAGACGTCACACCCACCAGCCAGCCCTGCAAGCGCTCTGAGTCTCCAAGCTCCCAATCGCAATCTCACCCTCGCAGACGAAGGGCAGTCAAGACTGTCTTTATAGCCACAAGTCCTCCCCGCAGACGAACAACCAAGACGACGCGGTCCGCGTCGGCCAGCCGAGCCGGCACTGCGACTCCAACGCCAGAGACAGCCCCGCCGATGCCCGAGCTGCCGGAGCCAGTAGTAGAGCCCAATTCAGTGATATCAACGGCAAAAATCACAAACGCAGTATCAACGGGCGCGCGACATACGGGGAGCTATGTGCTGGGCGTGTGCACGAGCGCAATCGGCCTCCTCCGCCGCCCGCTCTCATTCGTCCTCTTCCTCTGGCTCCTTGTCACCCTCCTCGCACGCATGAACAACACCCTCCGCGCCGCCTTTGCCCCCGTCTGCTACCTCCCCGGTGTCTCCCGCTCCGCCTTCTGCGCCCCGCCCTCGTCGTCTTCAGCACCGCGCTGGGCAGACTTTCCGCACCTGATGGACTCGCAGAGCGACGCGTTCGAGGAGCTGCTCCACGCCACCACAGGCGGCTCCGCACTCGCGCTCGAGATCAAGAAGACCGAGATGGCGACGGTCGACCTCTCGACACTCGTGCGCGTGAGCGATCTGCACAGCCGCGACCTCATCGCGGACACGCTCTCCGAGTTCGTTGAGGACGCGCGCAAGACCGGGCGCGGGCTGCAGCGGCTCTCGGCCAAGGTCAACGGCGCAGTTGACGGGATCCTCGCTGTAAACGACTATGCGCTGCACACTATCGAGGGTGCTGCCGCGCGCTCGCCCTCGCGCATCGGGGTGGCGCTAAGCTTGATCCCGTTCGTGGGCATGAGTGGGTCCGCGCCGACGCAGGAGCTCGTGACACAGACGTTCACCGAAGCGATGGACTACCTCGCTGTATCCCTCGCGCGGCTCGTCGTTGAGGCGCAGGCATCTCTCTCGAACCTCGACGCGCTCGAACAGCGCCTCAATACACTGAACGAGGTCATCGCGCGCGAGAACGTCGCGCTCTCCTTGGCGCAGACCGAGCTGCTTGCAGAGCTGTGGACGAAGCTTGGCGGAAACCGCCGCAAGCTGCAGGGCCATGGCGACCACCTCGCACTGCTGAAGGGTCTAGGCCATTACAGGCGCAGGGCGCTGGTGCATGTCGTGGGGGCGCTGACGACGCTGCAGGCGATGAGCGAGGATATGCAGGATATGCGCGAGCGGGTGGCGGCGCCGGAGCTGGCCGGGTCACGGGTGCCAGTTGAAGTGCATATCAGGAGTATCAGGAGTGGGCTGGAGAGGTTGAAACAGGGGAGGGTAAAGGCGAAGGAGAGGGAGGAGGAGGCGATTCGTAGGATATTGACGATTGAGTAGGGTGCTGAAATTTTGTATCTTTGTCCGGTTGTGTATTATATGATATCCAGCGTTATATCTTATGTATCATGCAGTGGGTTCAGTCGATAGCATTGAATCTCACGGGATAAAACGCCGAGAAGTCATACGCATGACCACGTTGATCTTCCACGCCCAATTTCATCTGCTCCAGTCAAAGGGTCTGCGCGTGTGCAGACCGCCTCGTATGCTCGGGGAGCCAGTCGATACAGTCATATCGACGTACGAGGATGATCTTGTCGATGCGGGTGGCCTTTGCGGTAATGTTGTTAATGGCAAGGAGCTTAATATTCTCAAAGCCTAACGTGGCTGGGAGATGGAGAATCGACGTCCATTGGGCTGTGGCCCTTTCCCTGGGCAGACGGAAGCTGCCGATTTGCATGGTTAGCATGACCTATGTGGTTAAGAGGAGTGGGCTCACATGGGGTATAGAATAGCAAGGAACTTGTCAAATTCCGCGCAGTTCACGTTAAACGCGCGAGTGGAGCGGAACAGTCGCGGATCGAAGACATTGTAATTGGTGGTCGTCGTTGTAAGGAAATGCTTCAAGCTATACATTCTGCCTCATGTTGATGGCACTTGAGTGCCTGGTGTTTTCAGAGACCTGTCGATCATCGTATGCAGGGTATGGTCGTCGTAGATCAGACGGGCTGAGGAGGAGGATACACGTCCATGTGGCATCAGCCCTGGCAAATCGAGAAAGTGTTTGAGCTGGAAAGTCGATCGACGGCTAAATTTTGAACATGTGATCTCACTGGGCCTTGACCAATTGGCAGCTAAATTGCTGCCAAAACCTTTCTCCCGACTCTTCTGTGCTATCGCGAATCATGACCGTTCTTGCTGCTTATACTATAAACTGCTCACAGTCCGCAGATTTTACTTACTATTGAGCTTTTCCCATCTTTCACTTCCCCCCTTTCACTGACGTCAAAATGGCTGTAAAAGTCACCAACTACCCGCGTTTGTGAGCTACCATTTGGCTACCATGCCTCGCCGTGGCTAGACAGCATTTTCATAGAGCTTAGGGGGATACGCAATCCTCGTTTGCTTAGTCGGCTCATTGTTTGGCGGTGACACAGGTAGCATTGGCTCTATCACAGTATGTCCTCCCACATTTATCATACATTCAAAAGGGGGCTGGTTTAAGCTTCTGTGCCTCAGCAAATGCCACAATTCATCGCTCACTTTGGCACACTCAGCGACTTCATGCGCGGCTTTGTCGTCGCGGTGATCCTCATCCCATCAGCTGTGACAGGCATTCTTGCAGGGAGCCTGTCCGATCGAATTTCACGCAAGTACACGATCTCGCTGGGGAGCCTGATGTTTGCTGTCGGAAGTGCCATCTGTGCATACATATCCTTTTGCGATGAATGGCCGCACTGACGTGGTTTTGCTAGCTTGTGGTGCACCGAACCTTACGACACTTATCGTCGGAAGATGCATAGCAGGTTCGGGCGAGGGATTTTTTCTTTCGGCGGGCACTGTCTATCTGTGAGTTTCTCTGGCGTTCCCCCAATCCTTCTGTGACTGATGAACACCTTTTCCAGATGTGAGATCTGCCCAAAGCACCTTCGCACCCGCGTCTTTTCTTGCCTCCAGCTCTTCATCACAGGTGCTATTGCACTTGGCTTCTTCGTCTGCTACGGCAGCATACAAATACAATCCTCACTGGCTTGGCGACTCCCCTTCGCCATATCCACCTTCGTCGCACTGATCGTCGCGGTGACGGCGCCCTTCTTGCCTTTTTCCCCCCGCTGGCTGATCACGCATGGGCGGAGTGAGGAAGCGCAGGAAGTGCTGGATTTGCTTACCGAGCCGGAAGATGAGGATGAGCGTCGAGAACTGATGGCCATGCCTCCATCCAACAATAAGGCTGGATGGTTAGACATCTTTGACAGGGGCGTGCGAGGTCGGACCCTGCTCGGCATTTTCTTGAACGTGCGCAGATTTGTTACTATTACTGGAGGGTTGCGCTGATTAAAATCATTCCTAGGTTCTTCAGCAACTGTCCGGTACTTATACCGTGTGGCATTTGCGAAAGTCATCTATCTAATACAGCTTTCTCAGGAATCGACTTCGTGCTCTACTATGCTCCTTTGCTCTTCTCACAAGCCGGCCTTGATGCGAATACATCATCCATCATCGCATCTGGTGTCACGGGCATATTGCTATTCGCTGCCTGTGTTATAGGCACACTTTACGTGGACAAGATCGGCCGTCGCACGTTGATTCTGGGAGGTGGAATATGTGTTGCCATCACCCAGCTAACCATCGGGATCCTCTGTAGGATTCCCTCACTCCTCGTGGGATATGATTATCCATACACACAACAACTGACATATATTTCGTCAGATGCCTCTGGTGCGGCCTACACCCCGTTCGGGAAATGGGCTGTAATTGTCCTCATTGAGCTCTTTGCCTTCACCTTCACCGGCTCGTGGTCCCTCTGTGTGCGCCTCTACACCGCCGAGATCCAGCCCTCGCGCACGCGCGCGGCGGCTAGCAGCTTCGGCCAAGGCGCATACCAACTTGTGAACACCATCCTCGCTCTCACGACTCCCGCGTTTTTAGCTGCGAGCGCCTGTGGTGAGTGCTTTGCATCGTATCATCATACTCCACCGTGCTTCGTTCTGATGCTCTTCCAAGGCCCGTATCTTATGTATGGCTCGCTGGCGGCCGCTGGGACGGTCGTCGCATATGTGTACATGCCCGAGACAATCGGGCGTAGTCTCGAAACGTGCGTTTTTACCCAGTATCTTTCCGCGCAACTTGACAGAATCGCTTTGTTTAGCATCGACTCTAACTTCCAGGGCTCCGTCTACGCTGTGAAGTGGTCCGACATACTCGTGCCCGGCATCGAGAACCTGCGGAACAGACGGCTCAGTCGCAGCACGCGCAGGAGGATATCGCCACTGTCGGGTGATACTGAGAATGGGCGGCCGGGTTTCCCTGAGCGGTTCCCAATGGAGCGGCTTAGTAGTGCGATGGATTAGATTACATAGCGCCAACGGCTGATTTAAGTCGTATGCCTCAGATGTAGAGGATACCCAGAGTTTAGGGACTAGATATTAAGAGTTCGCCAAATGTTCCAGCCTCACGTGCAGACCCTCCCTTGCATGCGCTTCAGATATTTCTGTTTCACTCTCCAAGGTTCCACGATAGTCCCTTTTCACGATCCTCCACATCTGAGACACACGGTTTAATACAATTACGCACTGGAAGGAGGGGGAGGAAAAAGGAAATCGTGGCCATGTGGCGTACTACATAGCCCCCAGCTAAGCTATCACTACACTTTGAACATTTGACCAACGTCTGTTTGAGGGGAAGATGGCGATAGCAGCAGCGATAACAGGAAACGGAAAGGATCCTGAGTGACTGAAGAGGATCAAAAGCTTGGGTGAAAGGTGAAAGATCACGCATTGCCTTTATTCTTCTTCTTTGCCCCCATCGGGGAGGCTATGCCAGAGAATCTTCAACCAACTAATATATATATATTGTATCTCTGAACAAATCGAATAAAATATTGCTGAACAAGACCGTAAACCCGCAAACTCGACCAGGTAGCTCACACCATCTTGTCGGTAAAGGCTCTCTTCGCACCCTCATCCTCTTCACTCTTCGCGTTGGTATCCGCCCCGCGGGATGGACTTGTCATCCACCTGACGGTTCTCCACGACGGTATAGTCCCGCGCAGGGTCATCATCGTGACTCTTTTTCGTCGCCGACAGGTCGTCCCAAGGCGTCGACGCGCCCTGGCCCACAAGCGCCCCGAGGAGCTGCTCGATCCTGTCGAGCCGCGCCTCAAGCGGACCCGGGTGTCTTTCGAGATCGAACACCTAAAATGAACACATAAAACGTAACATGAGATCAGAGTTCCAATTACTATCAGCATGACTGGTACTCACAGCTTCAGTCGGCCCCTCGGTGTGCAAATCGGCGAGCCCAGGTCCAGAGATGGCAAGCGTCTTCACATTTCCCGACGAACCCTTCTTCTCCTGATCGTGAACAACTCCAGCACTATTCTCGATAATAATGGAGACACCCTTGGAACCCTCACCCTCGCCGTCAGCCTCGGGGCCCAGGACGGTCTCGTACTGGAGCAATTTCTGTGGTGTACATCCGTGTCAGCGTCTGCAACTATCGAATAGCGCATTGCAGGCACCCACGAGCGTCTTGTAGAAGCCGGCAGCAATCGTCGCGCCGAGGAGGGGGCCGACCCAGTAGATCCAGTCTGCGCGAGGCTCAGCAAGTGCTAAGAGGAAACGGATCAAGTTGACGTACGATAGTGGGCGAATGTGCCGAGAACCACCGAAGGGCCGAAGCTCCTAGCGGGGTTGAGCGAGCCGCCGGTATAGTACACCCCCAGGAGCTCGGCGACCTGATAACGAGTCAGCGGGGTAATCAAATCATTGGCGGAATGCGTTGCGTACGAAGAGGGCGAGGCCGATACCGATGGGTGCGATGAATGTGGCCTTGTGCTTCTCAGCGGCGAGGAGCAAGCTGTCTCCGGGTGCCCAATCAGTGCCTATTCGATCTGCCTGGGATGGTAGAAAAGAGTACTTACATGGCGAGCATGAGCAAGGACGTGAGGAACATCTCGATGAAGAGTCCTTGAACGACAGTCGTCCCCCCTCCAAGGGTGGTACGCACGTTGAGCGTTCCCGGGGTGATAGCTTGGATGATGGCCGCGCCCTATCGCCTCGCCAGTCAGCGTCCATCTCGAGCTAATGAAGAATAACTCACTGAGATACCACCGAGAATCTGGCTGAAAGTTAACAGACAGCCGCGGAGAGGAGTCAATGCGCCGACGAGTACCATGCCGAGCGAGACGGCGGGGTTGAAGAGGCCTCCAGAAACACGGAAGAAAATCCAGGCGTTAACGGCGAGGGAGAAGCCGAAAGAGAGGGCGATGTATAGTCTGCGAGAATCAGTCACTATGAGCGGGGGGACACCTTTTCAGACGATATATCGTTTAGCGTACAGGTTGGATGTGTTGGCAGTGGCTGCGGTAGATCCGGATTGGCCTGCGGTAGTGCTACCCGTGACGGATGTGGTGGGGACGTTGGCGACGCTAATTTCGCGCCATGGCCCGTTAGTCCCGGGCGACTTCACCTGAGAGAGGAAACACGCACTTTGTCCCGCCCAGAGCAAATATCATGAATAGGACTGTGCCGACGTACTCGCCGATCATGGCGATGAAATCTGCCCCGGAGTATTAGCATGTTTCGTCCAAGTTGCGATCCTCGACGACTCACGGTTCTTGATGGCCAACGTAGCCGGGCCCTGCTCTGGTGTCGTCAGGTTCCAAGTGAATCGACTTCGCTTCTTGAGCTGGTCCCTCCTCGCGGAGTGGCTCGTGGTGAGGTCAAGGTCGCTTTCGTGCGATGGGAGAGACATGTTGGTTGGGCGGGAAGGGGGGATCGAGAGGTCGAACGTGGTTTAAATGGTCGGCTCCTGCAGCAAATCGCAAATTCATATTCCCATTTGCCACGACGTCATCTGGTTTGCCTCTGCGATCGCGCTCGAGTTCTCCCTTTGGTGTCCAAATCTTTCTAGAAGAGCAGTCTGCCCTAGTTCAAGGCCGCTCGGTCCCGACCTTCACTTGTTCTCAATGGGATGTGCATAGGCTGCAATTTGATCCGGCTCGACAACTCGACTCGATCGCGCACTTGACGACGGCTATACCCACGTGCTTGTTTAAGCGCCCGCGCTGGACAACAGTGTAAGTTTTAGCAGCGCCACACGCGTGTACCCAGGACCCCAGTCTATTATCCTCTATGGGCTCCGAAATTTTTGCGGAAACCCCTGAGGATACGATAAGTCTAACTGGAGCAACAATAACGGATGTCACTTCCGGCGTCGACATTCTCCCTGCTGATGACCCGTATATCAGAACAACCCAAGCTGCATAAGTTGGCGTACTTTTGTATCATTGCAGTCCCTCAAAACAATGCAGTGGATCCTTTTGAGGTTTTTCCCAATCAATTGGTGCAAGGAGTGGATAAGAGTGTGTAACTGAGGAGCTGTGGACACAATGTGCGATGAGTAGAGAGGTGTGGCAGCGTGTCGCAGTGCCTTGCTATAGCGCGGATATTATATAATGTGCGATGGCCGGTCTTGTACCCGCCGACATGTAGTGGAATAACAAAAGCTTCAGCGATGAGACTTACGAGCTCGCCTTTACAGTAAGGTTGGGCATTGCAGTTGCGTTGTGGAATCTAAACCTGTACTGCGCCCGAGGTCTCACGCTCTTTTTCAATCTGAGATACTTACCTACCACTTCCTTCTGCGACACATCGACTTGAGCATGACACCGCTAGACTCACATCAAGTTTCTCAATACTCGATACTGACCCAGAAGCTGGAGAGTCAAGCATCGGAAAGAGCGGGCTTGTCGTGGTATCAAATCCCACGACACATCGAATTGGAGGAGGAAAGAGCGGAGACCCAGCGCGAATTGAACTCTTTGATAAACCTGCAGTCTCCTGTATACTCGCTTCCCGAAGAACTCCTCTCCGATATACTTCGAATTGGACAGAAGATACATGTTGTCGAGGATGATGCCCTCGGTCCGGCCGTCGAGTTATCAGCATCCCAGGTGACGAGACATTGGCGAGACGTCGCCACACGCACTCCACGTCTATGGACCAAAATACATTTGCCAAAAGGCAGCATTCAGATCGAACAATATCTACAGAGATCGCAGGGTTTGGCCCTGGATGTTATCATCAGCGATCGCACGACCTCTGTACGGTCGCTCTGCATTTTGCTCAACCAATCTTCCCCAACCCTACACCAACCATTATATCCCAGTTCGCGATTGTCAAATTCTCATTCTATCAGCCATATATCTCGCCTTCGCAGTCTCTCCGTTGACGGTTACGGTGTGGCCGGCACGGTATTGCAGGAAATAATTCGATGCGTCAACTCAGGAGACACGTCGTGTCTTACCTGGCTCAAGCTTTCCGCGCATTTTCCGCCAAGTAGCAACAGGCCACCCGTTACTGTATCCACGGCCCTCAAAGGGATGTCCAGTCTTGTGCATCTGGAGCTGGACTTGCGCACCGCATCCCGTGACCAAGAATTATCCACAGTGCTGCCTGTGCTTTTGACGCTACACCTCGACGTTGTGTTCAGCCGGGACATGTCAAAATTTCTGGCGCTGCTCGACGCGCCTGTTCTTGACTGTCTTGCAATATCTGCGTCCTGGCCCACCGCCCTCGATGAATCCTGCATAAAATTGTGCCCATCTCGATTACCGTCACTACGCCACCTCATCTTTCAGGAGAATGGCTCATTTACATCGCTCTCGTTATACAGCACCAGTTACACCTCTTACGCAGCTGCCTTTCCCAATGTCACGCATCTGGAACTTGCGATGGCCGTGCAACCTTTCATCCAGACTATACTGGAAGGGGTGAGCCCGGTCACGCACAAGCCCTTTTGGCCCGCGCTGCAGATATTGGCAGTGCAACGAAACTTTTTAGAAGTACCGGTTATGATTTCAGCTCTATCCCGCCGTCGAGACAATGGACATCCGATTCAACAACTCTTGACCAACCACGTTCAAGATATCGAAGCATTCGGGGAAGTGGTAGAACTCTTGCCTTATATCGATACGTGGCAGTATATGCCACCCGAATGACACCCGAATGAGAAGGCTCCCAGTAGGTGAGTAACTTGTTGGTGGGATATCCGATGATTTCTGAAACCACTACAACACACGACAGATACCACATACCACGTCAAGCTGTTCATTCAAGTTCTAGATTCAATTAATAGCACCCCGTCGAGATCTCTCATGATATGCTGCCCGACACCACCAGTAAATGCATTTACCGACCAGACCCTCGCCATATGAAATCCAGCCTGTCGCTGACGCTGTTGCGGCGCAAGCCGGATCCGTCAGTGACACGCGTCGTGAGCAGGGAAAATAAACAACAGCGGATCTCAATTGCCGCAACTCGACTGCAAAGATGGAGGTCGTTGTGGATGGACGTACCCTTTCCACCCAGACGACTAGACCTTTTTTGACTTCGCGTTCACGTCCACACCCTCAGGACCTTGAGATGCAGACTCGTTTGGGCTGGATGAGATGCAGGGTGATGCTGGTCGAATCGGAGAGGATGGGGGATCTATCAGTGATAATGGAGGAGGTATATCGAGTACCAGTGGAAGGGGCCTCGGAGCACATGGAGAAATAGGAGGCTGGCCATCGAGAAGGTCTCAAATTTACATCCGACTCTCGCTGATCCTTATCTTGGGCTTATCTCTACCTCAGCTTGCCTAAATAGAACGGTTTTGCTTTTTGCATCAGTGGTCGTCCCAATGTTTTCGTCTTGAATCCTCTGGTGCTATTGAAGTGCCGTATTGAGGGGAAGCTGGAATCTCATGGGGGGGGGGGATACCAACAATAATTCGCTTTCCGGGTTTACATTGCGACCACTTTGGGCGGTCTATACAACACAAGCTTCGCATAATAACTCGTGATTTACTTTCCATAACTTTCCTCTGCGAAGCTTACCAAGCACAAATACTCCCATCGTAACTCACAAAAGTTCCAGATGTCTCTGCTCTCGTGGCCGAATCAATCTGTTTGTGCCAGATAAGTACATAGTGGCCCGAGGTACGAGTGACACGTACGATCTTCACGAGCCCCGCAACACTCTCCTTCACTGTCAAGGTCGACCTGGGGGTCCCCAAAGTCGATGCCGAAGCATCGCCCATATCAGTCTGCACCCACCTATGCGGAACACCCAAGGGAAGTAAGCATGCATATTGACACAAGACAAGTGTGATTGCTTACCCTGGGGTCAACGCCACCGAAGTAATCTTCTCGTGCTCGAAGTGTATCTTTCTCGTGATGAAATTGACAGCAGCTTTAGACGCGCTATACGCCGTGCCTGGAAACGGCATCATATTGCCTATGCTGCCTGCCGCAGTTGACATTACGAAAAACTTCCCGTCTTGAGCGGCCTCGAGTAGCGCAGCGGTGGCTTGAAAGAGGATGAGCGGTCCGAGCGTGTTCACCTCGAAATGGGCACGCATTTCGTGCAATGGCGTCGTGACGGCGGGACCCAAATAATTGCCGATGCCAGAGTTGGCAATGACCACGTCGAGGGCGGTGATGCCGTGCTCGGCCTGGAGCAGCTTGACCGCATCGGCGGCGTCGATCTCTGACAGGCTGTCGATTTTGACGAGGATGAGTTTGCTGCTAGCGCCGACTGGCAATGATTTCAGGCTTGCTACAGAATCGACACTGGATGGGTTCCTAACAGCTGCAACAACTGTATTATTGGGGCGAGCCAGAAAAAGGGCGGTCAATCCCAAACCAAGACCTAAGATATAGGTGTTAGGTCCAAAACGTGCATTAGATGAGGATTACCTGCCTCTGTTGGCACCAGTGATCAGATAAGTGGTATTCGACGACATTTCTGAGAATGATAGCTGTTGGCAAGCTGTTGGTGATGGTGAAAACTTGAAATGACAAGATGAACTGATGAGACTCAAGATCTAGAGTGATAGTACTTTCTTGCCTAACATCCTCGTATTTATAGATGGTCGGCTCTCGGTAGAAAGCCGGGCTTGCTAAGAACATCTGTAATTGGCAGCTCACAAGCGCTGAGTCATTCTGGCTTACTGGAAGCCAAATTGTGGCTTGATTGTGGCGTTGATTTGGAAGCAAGAGTTTTCTGACAAGCTCGTATTATGTATACGTATGCCCTTACAGATGATCACAAGTATCTCTTATATAAGACCACCTTTGAAGGAAACATGATACTAAATTTCGAGGCAAATGTTGGTATTAGGAGCTTCCGGGAAATGCTTCTTAGGAGAGAAACACAGTTTAAGCGATAATTGCCACATTCATCATTCCACATCATTTCACGAAAGTACAATTGCTACACTCAGCTTTGATCTTTACTGGTGTACTGCTCACCTTTCCGTACCAAATCAAGCACATTCTCCACGCGATCGCAGTGAAACCAGCACACTTGACCGACCGATGAGATAGCCGCATCACTCAGGGGCCTCCATACCAAATGCGGCGTCTGTGGCAACGATTTATTCCAGGCAGTGCTTTCCCTGCTATGTAAGTTACCTACAACTGTGACAGTCATAACATCGGATCACGTTCGAGCGCATCTAAATGCTTGCAACTGGGTGGTAAGGGATTGAACACATCATTGTCTGATGATCTAATCGGTTTACATTCTAAATTATCAACGGAGCCATTCAAATTCTAGCGAAGCGATTCCTTCGGAAGGAAGCTGATCGTGTTCCGCGCTGGTAGCCTGCTGACCTCTCTAGGCATGGACCACGAGCTGTCTGACCATTCTGGGCACAAGATCGCCCCTCGCCCCTCGCATCTCCATCCAACAGAGCTCATCCATTGTAACCGTGAGCTTTTCTCACTCATGTCGCACGGTGGCGGGGGGCCCGGGATCCGGGGAAGGGACAGCATTTTACTAATAAGGACAGTACGGTAGACACAACCAGTAGACGCATGGCGATCCCTCCTCTCTTCCGTCCCACGCTGTACGTCTGCGTATCTGCCTTGACGTGCCTCCGCCGGTTCCTCCTGTACACCATTGAATCGCATACGGTGCCAACATCGAAAAGGGGAAATACTGAATACTTCCCACACAATTATAGGGGTATTAACATCGGAATTGTGCTTCAAGACTAAACGCGAGAAGAGGAGGTATGGCTGACTTCGCGAAGTTCACCCCCACATCCTTAGAACCTCGGCATGCAGACTCGTTTGGGCCTGATGAGAGCAGGATGATTCTGGTCGGATCGGAGAGGATGGGGGATCTAGCAGTGGCGATGGAGGAGGCATATCGAGTATCAGTGGAAGGAGCCTCGGAGCACATGGAGAAATAGGAGGCTGGCCATCGAGAAGGTCTCAAATTTACATCCGACTCTCGTTGATCCTTATCTTGGTCTGATCTCTACCTCAGCCTGCCTCACCAGAACGATTGTGATCTTCGCATCTGCGGTCGTGCTGGTGTTTTCGTCTTGAGTCCTCTGGTGCTACCTAGGTGCCGTATTGCGGCGAAGCTGGCACCTCACAGGGGGGAATACCAACAATAATTCGCTCTCTGGATTTAGGTGCGACCACTTTGAACGATTAATAAAACACATGTCCCCTAACTTTCCCCTGCGAAGTTTACCAAGCACAAATGCTCCCATCGTAACTCGCAAAAGTTCCAGATGTTTCTGCTCTCGTGGCTGTATCAATCTATTTCCGTGCAGTCAGTAAATGGTCACAATGATGGCCCGAGGTACGAGTGACACGTACGATCTTCACGAGCCCCGCAACACTCTCTTTCACTGTCAACGTCGACCTGGGGAGCCCCAAAGTCGATGCCGTAGCATCGCCCATGTCAGTCTGCACCCACCTATGCGGAACAGCCAATGTAATTAAGTACGCCTATTGAAGCAAGATGATTGCGGTCGCTTACCCTGGAATCAACGCCACCGAAGTAATCTTCTCGTGTTCGAAGTGTATCTTTCTCGTGATGAAATTGACAGCAGCTTTAGACGAGCTATACGCCGTGCCTGGAAACGGCATCATATCGCCTATGCTGGCTCCCCCGGTTGACATTACGAAAAACTTCCCGTCGTGAGCGGCCTCGAGTAGCGCAGCGGTGGCTTGAAAGAGGACGAGCGGTCCGAGCGTGTTCACCTCGAAATGGGCGCGCATTTCGTGCAATGGCGTCGTGACGGCGGGCCCCACATAATTGGCGATGCCAGAGTTGGCAATGACCACGTCGAGGGCGGTAATGCCGTGCTCGGCTTGGAGCAGTTGGACCGCAGCGGCAGCGTCGGTCTCTGACAAGCTGTCGATTTTGACGAGGATGAGTTTGCTGCTAGCGCCGACTGGCAACGATTTCAGGCTTGCTACAGAATCGGCATTGGACGGGGTTCTAACAGCTGCGACGACTGTATTATTGGGACGGGCCAGAAAAATCGCGGTCAATCCCAAACCAAGACCTGACAGATATAGGTGTCAGATCCGAGGCGCACTGTAGATGAGGATTACTCACCTCTGTTGGCACCGGTGATAAGATAAGTGGTATTAGACGACATTGCTGAGAATAATAGCTGCTGGTGATATCGAAAACTTGAAATGATAAATGATAAAATGAGACTCAAGAGTGATAGATATTTTCCTGCCCTAACATCCTCGTATTTATAGGTGGTCCCGGCTCTCGGTCGATCGCGACATACAGGCTCGCTAAGAGCATCTGTGATATTTTTTCAGCTAAGCACTTAGTCATTCTGGCTTACTGGAAGTCTCCGCGGCCGCGGCCTGCTGCGCCGCCACTGGCGCCTCCTACACAGACAATATGACGGGCCTGAGACGAGCTCACGGCGACAAGTATGCCAAGGGGTCCGCGAGCGCCCTGCTGCCTCCTTCCCGCACTCACGCGACCCCTTGGGTGAGTCCTCAAAATTTCCAGCAGCTGGCCGCCTTCCTAACGTCCGCGGACCCGTTAATTCACCTACCAGCCTTTCGCGTTGCCCTCCCACCTCTCCCTCTGTCTCATTTTTTGTATCGCATTTCATTCAAAATGTCATACCTTTTTTCCGGCCCTCGCCGCTGATTTCAGGGTGGGGCTGCGAGCCGGCTATTTTATGTCCGCCGTATCCAGCAATCGAGAAACGCGATTAGACTCCGACATAAGACATATTCTTTGAGAAAGACGGGATACCAAAATTAGAGGCAGATGTTGGTATCAGGAGCTTCCGGGAAATCTTCTCAGAAGAGAAACAACTGAACACGAAGCGAACAAGAGATCTAGTTTGAGTTATATTTGGCATATTCGTCAATTCACATTATTTCACCAAAGTAAAATTCACTCGGCTTTAGTGCTCACTTTTCCGTACCAAAATCAAGCTCATTCTTCTGCGAGCCACATTACTCAAGGGCCTCCATACCAAATGCAGCGTCTCTGCCAACGATTTCATTCCTATTTTCACCGCTATCAGCCTGATGTAACTGTGGCAGTCATAGCATCGGATCACCTTCGATCACATCCAAATTTGCAACTGCGTTGGTGAGGAATTCAATGCAGTCCGATGGTCCAGAGCCGATGATCGGATTACAATCAAGACCTTCATATACATATTGGGGCAGTTCAGGGGGAGCTAGCGAAGCAGAGCCACTGCCGCGAGGCAGATCATTTTCGCGTACGAGTATTTTACGTCCCTGAGGATTTTCTTTCCGTCGACGGTCGATGGAAAGAAGGTCCTCAGGTCGGAACGCTAACGAGCACCCTGGCAACCACGCCCTCATTAGAAAGCACTAGACATGGACCACGAACTGTCTGACCACTCTGGGCGCAAGATCGCCTCTTGTCCCTCGCATCTCCAGCCAGCCGAGCGCATCCATCGAATCGCATACGGTGCCAACGTCGAAAAGGGGAAATACCAAATACTTCCCACACCGTTACCGGAGATCTTAACATCGGCACCGTGCTCAAAAAGCACGGTGCCGATGTCAAGACTAAACGCGAGAGGAGGAGGTCGCGGCACCATATTGGATGTTTGGGGCGGGTGGAACGGTCGTCGGTGGGAGTGGGCCAGGGGTGGTGGGCATGGTGAAGTTGTGGAGCTTGAATGTATTTCTGGCCCACGACGGGGAAGGCCGCGATTAGCATTCTGCATCCAGCGTGGATTCAAGCGAGAAAGAGAAAGAGAGAAAATTTGGATGAGCTTGACCGAGAACTTTTGGATGACTCCGATCGATTCCGATCGATTCCGATGTCGAGGGTTCAAAGGAGTTTGAGGGCAGTGATATCGATGGGGACTAGAGCTCACCGACTATGCCTTTTGTCGACCCTGTTCAAGCATCCAAACAAATGTAGAACGGGTATATATATCATGAACTTTCTCACATTGTAGCGACCTCGGGGCGAAGGACGCGGAATAGAGGGACAAGCCTAGAATTTCTATGAGGCTGGGACTTGCCAACTCGATACACGCGCCGGCATCAGGATTCAGAGCAGGCGTGTATGTGAAATCGCAAGGGAGAGTGAGGAACATGGATTAAAGCCAGTGAAAGCCATCGCTGAAAATTGCATGTCACTTGAATTGCGATTCTGTACACAAATAGATGGCGGCTGCGCGTAAGAATACGATATGGGGTCCCCTGTTGCGACGCACTACGGCGGCCCTCATTGATCTAGCTGGAGTATAAAGACGCACCGTGTTACAAAACATGATTTCGATCCCCCACTTGCCTCCCACTTCCCCATACACCCTCGCTGTAATATCTATTGTCGATTGACGCATGAACAATGTCAGTCGAAGGAACAATAATACCAGCGCCCACAACATGACTTCCGATCACGCTAGACACACAGGCACAATTGTCCTTTGTGCTCGACATCATGATCCTCCTCTGCTGGGCGCCGTTCTAAGTCCCGGCAGGTCCCCGCCCCCGAATTCAATATTGCGAATTCGCTTGCCCTTGATCTCTGATTGTCCCGTCGCATGGCCCAGCGCCCATTGTATGGAGCTATTTTGAGTTGAAAGGTTTGTTTGGCTTGGGCCCTTTTTGGTTTTTTTTGATGGACAGGTGGTCCATGCCCTCGTCATGCTGGTCTATTCATTCTCCGGCGCGCTTTGCGGCCTTGTCCTTTATCTGGCGAAAATATGTGTCAAAATGTCAAATTGCCAGTGATTTGGACTACAACAATGGCCTTTTTGAGGGAGTCTCTGCGGCAAATTACCGGATGCGGCATCATCACCCCGGAAATGACACAACAGGCACAGGTTTCTCAAGGATCCATAAAACGCCCCTGCGCTCAGATTTGGTCTTTGTCTTTCCCCCCTCCTCCTCCTCCCGTCTTTCCTCTGTGCTTCCTGTTGTTTCTCTGTTGCTTTCTCGCCCTCTCTTTTCATCCGTCTTTACCTTCAAACCGTCGCATCACTACCGCACGTCCCACTAACCATCCGACCTACCCACACGCAACAATCTCAACAATGAAGTCTACATTCTTTTCCACCATCGCCCTCCTGACCCTCACGCTCGCCTCGACGGTGGGCGCTTCCCACAACGCCAACTTCGCCAGACGTCGTCACCACGCCCGCTCGTCCGGTTCTTCCGCAGCCGTTTCTGCTGCTGAGAAGATGAACAAGGCCGATGGCGGTACCCCCGCATCCATGTTCGAGGCCGACGCAGCCCTCCCGGCAGTCGCGCTTGCAGCGGCCGCGCTCAAGCTCAAGAAGTCCTCGGCCAGCTACCCCATCAGCGATGGGTCGAAGACCATTTCCAAGATCTACACTGACTGGTCCACCGGCAAGAACGTGAGCAGTCCCCCGTCTTCTACCCTTCCTAGATCTTGGCGCTGACGTCCGATCTTAGGGCTCTGCAATCGTTTTCACTGCTGACATGGACGTTGACTGCGATGGCATCGACTACAAATGCGCGAAGAACCCCGACGGTCAGGACCAGACTGACTACGGCGCTCTCGCGGCCTACGAGGTCCCCTTCATCGTCATCCCCGAGGGCTATGTGAACAAGCAAAAGTCTCTCCTCCCCGGAAACAACCTCGTCGCCGTGATCTGCGGCGGCAAGATGTACTACGGCATCTTCGGCGACACCAACGGCGACTCGCCCGAGGTCATCGGCGAGGCCAGCTGGAGGTTCGCGCAGACCTGCTTCGGTGACAGCATCAACGGCAACGAAGGCCACGGCCAAGCCGACGTCACCTGTAAGCCTTCCCCTTTCCCATGCGTTCCTGGGCGCTGGCTGACGTTCGTGTTTCGCAGACATCGTCTTCACCGGCAAGGACGCCGTCATGCCCAAGTCTGCCCTCACCGAGAACTACATCACGTCGTTCACTACCCTCAAGAGCATGGGCGACGAGTTCGTCGGCGCGCTCGCTACTTCCATCGGCCTTCACGACGGGGCCGCCTCCGGATCCGGGAACTCCTCCGCCTCTTCTGAGCCCTCTGGCACCGCCAAGAAGTCCTCCTCCAGCGCCAAGGCCACCGGCAGCGCGACGAAGACTGCCAGCGAGAAGAAGGCCACCGCAACCAAGGCTTCATCTGGCGACCTCGCCAACGGATCCAGCGGCGGAGAGTGCAGCTCATAAGCGCTCCACCGACGGTACATCCTCCCTCCACCATCCTCCTTTCCTTTACGGTTTTCATGCTAGTTATGAATCTTGCTGTCCCGTTTAGGGCGCGCGCCAGTCGTTCCCCCTACTTTATTCTTGTTATAACTTGCGCTAGCTCGCTGGGCACTGTATCTGTCTAGTACATACTCTACGGTGTAATTTTGGGTTTTTTTGTTGTCTTGTCACATGTTGCATTATGTCTTTACGCAATGAACGAGGGAAGCGCCGACTGCCGTCGGCAATAACCTTGCTTGCAGCACAGCGGCGCGTTTAGGACAAGATATTAATTGGTTCAAAATGTATGTGAACATGTTATGGAACAATACACACAGACTCGTTTGAGGTACACACCACACTAAAACAGTGAAACAAGAGCTGAGGCAAATGAATAAAGTAGGCATGACAGGCGCAGTGCAATACTGTAAATCTAGAGCGAGTTGTAATGAAATTGTTAATGATAAATAGGTGGCAGGAAGGAGAATCCATGTTGGTGCATGCTCACAGCAGCCAATTTCGCGAGGCGGGAGGTCAGAGAGTTTGGCTTAGGCCTGACTCGAGTAGCAGCGATCTTGCGTGAACTTTAAGACCCAAATGAGCGATATTGGGATGGTGCAGCGCGGGCAGAGGAGGGCCTCTCTTGTGCTTCTTGGCGAGGTCGACCTGTGTTGACGCTGATATTGGCAGCACAACCTCGTCACCCTCTGGGGCCTTTGTGGCTAGGTCCCGCCCATCCGAGTCAACAACAGCGTCAAGCTGCCTGTATGACTGTCCGCGATCCGCGACGAACGAGCCGCGGCTCCGTCTGTGCGCGAGGGTGGAGTTGGGGCTAGAGCCAAGCAGCGCGGAGTCCTCAGAGACGAGCACCATCTTAGAGTTCCAAGCGGGGGAGAGTGGGGACAGGCACGCATCCTCTGAGTGCAGTATCTCGCATAGTGTCTGCCGTCCTTGCGCGCTTGCGGCTCGCCCGCACAGCCGGCCTCGTTCTCGCATGTGATCCCACCATCCACTACACGTCTGGGTACAAAGTAGAGTATTCTATATTTAGGTATATATTAGTGTGTGTGCTAGATACGGGAATGAAATGGAAAACGTACATTGGTATCAAGACGCGAGCTCTGCCGTGCAAACCCAGACGGAAGGCCCCAACTCGCGAACGTCGGAAGGCTGGCTTAGGTACGGTGAGTAAGCCCCAGGGTTGACCTGCGCTATCTCACGAAGGACCATATGGTGTTGATCCCCCCAGCACAGTTCACTTCAGCTCGAGAGTCGTAGTTTCCGTCGCGGTATGTCGGCGAAGTCTCAGGAAGTATCTAACCCAATGAAGAGACCCTGGGATAGTGTCGGAGTAGTTGCATTAGAGCATATTGTCCCAAATTACAAGTGTCGACGCTTGATTGAGACGCGTAAGAGACATCTAATACAGGAAATCGGAAATTAGCGGGACTTCGGAAAAAGTCGCGTGTATTATATAGGGTCCATTTATGGGGGTGGGGAGAAACCTTGCAAGCAAGGTAATTGGTTGACCAACTCCTTCCATGTCTGACTCTCTGAACATTGGTGCTATCTGATCATCTGCTACTTATGCTTGTCAGATGGTAACTTACTGACGTTGGAGTTGATCTGCCGACCAGTACGGCCTTGAGGTCACTTTATCTCTGAGCAAATCGCTGAGACATCTTCAAATCTTCTTCCTTAGCATCCACCTCTCGTGTCTTGCAATAATGGTCCTACCCGAGCTCGTTACATACCATGGCAGCTGCCACTGCAAGGCCGTGACTTACACGATGCGCCTCCCCTCGCTGTCAACCGACGAAGTGGGCAGCTGCGACTGCTCGGTATGCACGCGCAACGGCTACCTCATGTGCTTCCCCGATCCCAAAGACGTCAGCTTCACCTCCGGCGTCGACAACATAGCTGAATACCGATTCGCATCCCAAGTGGGCGTGCACAAGTTCTGCAGGACGTGCGGGAGCAGCATCTGTGCGGCGATGAAGTTGGGCCAGATGGATATGATCGCGATGAACGTAAGCCCTAAGGTTATTTCACCGTTCTCCGCTAATCTGACTATGCATGGGCAGGCTCGATTGCTCCAGGATGTAGACCTCGACAAGCTGAAGCTCGAGCTCAGAGACGGGAAGAAGTACCCCCCGCTCTACGAGTACCCCCACTTCCCCGACACCAAACCCGAACACGCCGCCGACGACACGGCGGCGCCTCTCGTCCCGTACCACGGGAACTGCCAATGCCGGGCCGTCACATTCACAGCGCGCATACCCTCGCTCTCCGAGTACGAGATCAACAATTGCAATTGCAGCATATGCGTGTCCAACGGCTATCTCCTGGCATATCCCGAGCCGAAAGACGTCGTTTTCCACACGGGGCACGAGGAGCTGACTGGCTATAAGTTTGGCAAGAAAGTTATGGAGCATAAGTTCTGCCGGAAGTGTGGGAGCAGCGTGTATATCGACGAGGAGGCGATCGGCGATACGTATGCGATGAATGTGCGTTTCTCTTTTACTTATTGGCGAGTCGGTGATTTCCTAATGTATGGCTTGTGAAGGTCCGGATGTTTAAGGATATAGACCTGAAGACTCTCAAGTACGAGTACTCCGATGGGCGAAGTGATTAGTGCATGAGTTTTGTGCACTTATTGCCGCGTCAACTCTCCCCTGCATGATCTCGCATCTCAACATTTTCTGATAACAACATGTGTTTAGTATACACAGCACGGATACAACATTATATATATTCAATCCAAGACTATCGAGCTCCAAATACAAAATACACTTAAGATCGCCAATCTACATGGATCCGCGAAGAAGAAAAGAAGCAAGAGTGCATTATTCACCGCCTCCTCTTCCCTGCCCTTTCCGCCCTTCTTGTTCTCTACTCTCTCGCTTTGCGCTGCAGTGGGCTTCGAGCCAGGTTGATCACTCTCCTCTTCTTCGTCGTTATCCGCTTCGTCGTCTCCACTTCCTTGGTCGCTGTCTTCCACTTGATTGCCTACTGCAGGCTTACCGCTCGGTTTCTTCCCATTTCACGCAGATTCCAGCCCCTTCACGATTATTCAAATCCCTCTGCTCTTCGTAATCGTCTTGCACCTCGACCTTTTCATCATCGCTCTTGTTTGAATCACCGTTATCATCGACGCCCCACATAATTTATCTTCGGCCTTCGGCGCTTCGGGTGCATCTGGGTCAAACTTGAACGTGGGATGCGTCAGTCGTATCGGGAAGGTATCGGGAGGCGGGATGTCTGAATGGGTTGCCGTTGTGATGAATGGTGAGTCGAACGGGGAACATCGTTATGGACTCTGAGATGGCTTGTAAGGAACGGCTGCGATACGTGAACGTACGTGAACGTCTCTACCGGAGATGTTGCTATATCCTCGTGCGAGCAATCGCGATCTGTCTTGTCAGATGAATGCTGAGCTGACACATTGTTAATCTCGACGGCTCGATTGATGCTGCAAGCCTGGGCAGGTCGTAGGCCATGAGACCACCGTACTCGATTATAATGGCTTCTTTCGAGCCATCTAGGGGAAAAGTTAATAGTCTATCCTAGACATACTGCGTGACTCGTACCTCGTTGTCTGTAGCTTTTTCTGTTGTCATAGCTGTGGCTTCATCCACATTGTAACACATTTAACCTGGTCTACGGCGCTCTGCCGGGGACCACCATGCGCTGGCGCAATCCTACTCGTTACCGAGTAATGCAGGGAAGTTATACTACCCTTTCGGCTCTGCTGGACTCCATGTGACCCTCGGTAGCACAGGCACATTCTTCCTGATGATGTATGTTGATAACGATTTGCGCTGGCACATTACTTTCTGCCTGGTTGCTGCGTTCAGCGATCACGCACATGTATGCTATAAGACCTACTGTCTGCCTCAGGGATCGTAGTACCATGGACTCCTACCTACACATTTACCGGTACCTCCATCCCGAATCAGCGCATCTCCCCGGCCTTGCAAGTTGCGTGCAAACCACGCGCCACCGCATTTCTTCATGAGCAGGAAAGGGGCTGTTTGTACGTGCTTGTAATAAAGGCCGCTGACACATCGAGAGCCACGTGGTTCGTAGTGTTCACTTTCAACTGCGATCACTTCAGGCCTTTGCTTAGCCTTTGCTCACCTGGCCCCTGCATCAACTTCGAGGGCAGCACCGCTTCCATCCTCGCTTTTGCTTTATAAATTCGGAAAGCATCAACCCATATCATACAACATGCGAATTTGCCAAGCTATATTCATATCATCTGCCCATCACAATCCAGTTAGGAAACATCTAATAACTCCTCTTACTCGGTATTTTGCTAAGCATCGTCGAAGCATTGATATCATCTGCATCACAATCCGGTTAATAATTACATATTTCTCCGACTCGCAACCCCCGCAAAAGTTTTGCAATCTTGACTGGTCAATGACTGGCACACATCTACAACAGAGAGTTCCTGCGAGTGGGGTACCAAATCCTTCGTGAATCGGAGTCTCTTCTTTCTGCCAGAATCGGCACAATCTATAGCAGCTCCGATGGCAGGTGAGCTCAGGTGAGCCTAGCAGCTACTGCAAAGCACATCAAGGTGCTATGTAATTACGTCTTACATCAGGTGACCTGAGGCAACATAGGCTGAGGAATAGGCTGAACTGGAGTATTTGTCATGCTACGGTGCGAGCCTGGCGGTCTTATCTTCTCACCTGCAAGCAAGGCGGCGGTGCTGCTAGGCGTCTTCTTATTGGCATCGATAGTTCTTCTTATAGGACCTCAGCCGGAATTAAACCCCCACCACAGCTCTTTCACCCTCATCGACTGCTCCTCACATTTAAATTTGGTCAAACCCTGCTCCACGCTCAAACTGAATTCTTTGCTCGGATAGGTGTCAGTTTGACGAACGCGTCGATCGTCAGTCCTTTCCCTTTCCACATCGTTCGTCGTTGGTCTGGACTCTAATATAAATCCTCTCAGGTCCAACATTAAACTCACTCCTACGGCTTTCTTCAACATCCATCTCCAAGGCGGAATGCTTCGCTGGAGTCTGCGAGCCTCATTGGCAGGGTCAAAGAACACGATTGGCCAGTTTCAACGGTTCATGGTCAGTCTCCACATCAATGCGTACACATCCCGGTTCGCAAACAACCCCATTTAGTCTGTCGAACATGGGGGAAAACCTTCGAACCTCATTGCGCTGACAGCCACCATTACCCGAGAAACCGAGAAGCTCGATCGATATCTGAAAGAGAATGGCCTGCCTCATCCAGGCTTTGATGTCAACAGCCCGTTGAGATTTCCCAACTTTCCCAAGGAGATCAAGGAGGCGAGAGAGAGAATTCTGACAGCGACGAGCGAACTGGGGGATTTGGTTAAAGGGCCGAGTGAGGGACTCAGGTGGATGGCTTGGGATGTGAGCCTTATTCCACTCCAGTTTTACAGCGTAAACTTACCGAAGGCAGCACAACAACTCGCTCTCGTTGCACGCAGTATATCATTACAACATCGGTAATTATACTTCCCCCATCCCATGCCGCAAATGCTAACATCCGGCTCAGCCAAATCCTTCCCGTTGAATGGCACAACAACCTACGCTCAAATATCGCAAACCGTCGGTCTGGATGAGGTTAACGTCCGACGCTTCATCCGCCACGCGATGACAAACCGTATCTTCAAAGAAGTGTCACCAGGCGTAGTGGCTCACACCGCAGCGTCGCGCATCCTAGCAGAAGATGAGCCGATGGCACAATGGGTTGGCTTCTGCGTGGAAGACATATTTCCAGCAGCCGCTCACACAGTGGCCGCACTGAAATCCTACCCTTCGGCCTCGGAACCGACGCAGACAGGCTTTTGTGTTGCGAACGGAACCGCTGACAAGGAGGCTATGTATGCGACATTTGCGCAATCGCCACTCAGAACGAAGAGGATGGGCGGTGCAATGACCTCCTTGACCGGTGGGGAAGGATACGAGCTCTCGTACCTGGTCGATCACTATGACTGGGATGGCATTGACAAGGTCGGTGGCACGGTCGTCGACGTAGGCGGCAGCCATGGCTTCGTATGCGTCGATCTCGCTAAACGGTGGAAGAATACGCACTTCATCGTCCAAGACCTCCCCAAAACGGTCGCCAGCGCCCCCGATCTCGGCGAGCTAGGGGATAGGATTGTGTTCCAAGCCTACGACTTTTATACAACGCAAACCGTCAAGGGAGCAGATGCCTATCTGTATCGCTGGATTCTACACAACCAATCCACGCCGTACGCCGTCAAAATGCTCCGCCAGCTCATCCCGGCTCTTAAGAAGGGCGCACGTGTTGTAATTAACGACTACTGCCTTGTAGAGCCCGGCGTTGGGTCACCCATTGATGAGAAGATCATGCGATCCATGGACTTGGTCACGCTCTCACTACTCAATGCCCAGGAGAGGACGGAAGAGGAGTTTAAGAATCTCTTTCAGGAGGTGGATGCGAGGTTCGTCTTCAAAGGTGTCTCGAAACCGGAGGGCTCTCGCATGAGCGTCGTGGAGGCCATTTGGGATGGAGAAGACTTCGGAGGCGATGTTACATTATAATGTGCCAGACACAACAAAGCAAGCTGTGATGAAATGGTTAATATCGAATTACCCCATTCGAACTCTATGATTGCTTCAATGCTTGAGAAGGAGCTCGCTACCGTTGCCATTTAGTACTCCACCTGCTTTGACCAGAGTACAGCATAACCATACCCACGATTCTCTTTTACTTGTCGGCGACTCGACGGTGTCATAATGCGTGGCTTGTCAAGGTCCGGATGTTTAAGGATATAGACCTGGGATCCTCAAGTACAAGTACACCCCTAACCGAAGCAAATGAGCTCTGGTTACCCATTGGCACCTCAAATCCCCAAATTGTACTTAGTATATACAGTACGAGTACAAAATGGTATCTATTTAATTCAAGACTGTGGAGCTCCAAATCCAAAATACACAAAATCGTCAATCTACATGGATCCTTGAAGAAGAAAAGAGGCAAGAGCGTATTATTCACCTCCCCTTCTTCCCCTTCTTCCCTTTGCCGCCCTTGCCGCCCTTCTTGTTTTTCTTTTTCTTTTTCTTATCAGCGGGCTTCGAGCCAGGCCCATCCTTCTCCCCGTCATCGTTGCTATCTGCTTCGTTGTCTTCACTTCCTTCTTCGTCGCCTTCGCTTCCTTCTTCGTTGGCTTCCACTGGGTCGTCTACCGCAGGATTATCGCTCGGGTTCTTTCGCTTTCTAGAATCCATCTTGGACACAATCCTACCCTCTTCGTCTTCGTCTTGCACCTCGGCCTCATCATCATCACTCTTGTTCAAACCGCCATTATCTTCGCTGTCCCCACCTAATTCATCTTCGCCCTTCTCATTTAAATTCTGAGTTTCTAGAAGGGTCCCTGGCGCATCGAGTAAGTTCGCAGCCAGTGGGATGGTCGCACTCAGGGGCGTTTGCTGGAAGGTTGCTTGGTATTCTGTATGATCAACGAGGGAAATACTCTCGTTAGGCCCTGGGGTTGCTTCCCAGAACGATGGGCTGGAACTTCTGTTGTGATGCACAAGCTCGGGGAGTTTTGGGCTGCGGGCCGCCGGTGTTGGAGTCGATGCGGTCGGTATGCTAGTATCTACAAGGAGGCCTTCGCTAACAGATGGGGGCTCGGGAGAGCGAATCTCTGGGACCAGGCGAAGAGGACCTTCATCTGAGTCGTCCTCCTTGTGGAGCGGGCCAATGCGTGATTGCACTTTGGAGGCAGTCCCACCCCACGCAAAGCTAGGTGTCATGGATAGGCTGAATGAATTCCCTCGGTGGATACTACCGAACGAAGAAAGCTGCGAATTGAACTGTATATCGAACGGTATCTGGATCTCAGAAGATTCCACTGCTGCTAATGATACGGCGCTCTTCAGAGGATCCGGGACTGCAGATTGAGATGTATGAGACATATTTCGCACAGTGAAACTTGTGGTGGCACCAGGGAGCGCCATTCTGCCAGATGCGCCGCCTGCCATGGGTGCATACTTCTCGGGGATTATCCCCTCCTCTATGGCCGTGCTCGCCGTGAATAAGCTGGCGGCATACGAGCTTCCCCTCACGTCTAGGGTCGTCGGTACGTCGGAAGAATCTGGTTCCACTGAGGGTGTAATGTTCTTTGCATTTGAGGAATCTAGAATCGTTTGTGCGGGGGAGTTTTCTGCACCGCAAGTGGATGGCAGTCCGCTGGATCCGTCTCTTTTAATGGCATACTTGTCCTCGATGAGTGTGCGCACCGTCACCGCATTGGTGTTGAACGAATTGTCCTGCATATCTTGCGGCGTCTGAATTTGAGAAGAATCCTCGTAGTGTTGACGAACTGTCGGCACCGCCGGGAAGCTAATATCAAATCGAACGGTGGGGTCCGCGAGCTCGGTGGGTCGTGTCGGGTCGGGGATGCTGCCAATCTCGCAACGAGTCGCTACTACGCTTGACGACGGAACGAAGCCGGTGATGAGCTCCTCTTCTCGAGGAGAATCGAGAACGATTTCAGCGGTTCTTTGAGATAATGCCGCCTCGGATGTATCTGGGGCTGTACTCGCTGACGGAACAAGCAGAGGAGTGTCTGTGCGGACGCTTCCTTCCGCTTCTATCAAACTGATGCCAACTTCTTCTCGAGGAGAATCGAGAACGGTGTTAAATGCCTGCAAAAATGGTACATCGGATGCATCTGGTTCAAACGCGAGTCTGGGATGCGTTAATCGTATCGGAAATTTATCGGGCAGTGGGAAGTCCGAGTGAGTTCCAGTTGTGGTTACTGGTGAGTCGGGGGCTCTCGCGATCGACTCCGAGATAGCCAATGAACGGCTGTGATAAGTGAACGTCTCAACCGGAGACGTTGCTACATCCTCGAGTGATCTATCATCATCTGTCTCGTCAGATGAATTCTGAGGTGTCACATTGATAATTTCGACTGCTCGACTGGTCCCGCAAACCTGGGCGGACCGTAGGCTAATGATGGTCATGAGACCACCATACTCGAGTATACTGGCTTGTTTCGAGCCATCGGGGGGGAAAGGAGCATCGGAGAGCGCGAATTCTCTGAGCCCGAGCTGTACAAGGGTGGGCTCATCCCTTCGCCGACCAATGAGAATTTTGTCGAGTGGGGAGACATCGAGTGAGAGCTTCTCGGCTGATCTTATCCAAAGCGTGTCGAACTCGAACGCATATGAAAACTCGTATACGAGCTTCCAGTCGGACTGTGACAGGGTAGGCAGAAATCCAGGGCGTCTGCTCGTGGGCCGGTGAGTAGGCAAATCCATGTTCATCAACGATCCTACTCACGGTGGGTAAATGAAGCTTAATACCAGGCTCGTGTGCTCGGGAGAGAAGCCCACTAGTCTTAAGCAAGGTGAGGCGTACTTGCAGTATACAGGATCGTCATAGCTGAAAAGGTCTTGAAACATTGCAGAAGATTTCCGCAGTTGAGAGCGATGTACTCGGAAAGCAATGTTGTGTACCTGCTTCAAGCATCAGCGGCCGACAGTATTAGAGTTGATAGATGGAGGATTACAATCAAAGTAACATCGCCATCCGGTATGTTGAATGAAGGATGGATATGTATGCGCTTTTTCTCGTCCAACGTTTCTTTGACCAACGAGCCCCCGTGATTGTTCGTTCGGCAGAGATTGGGCTCGTCTATTGAGGCAGATGGCGATATTCCTCGACCAAGATAGATAGCTATGGCAGTCGATTGATGCAAGAGGGCCGGTGACATCGTAGCACCAAGTGATACAACGAAGAGATTCTGCCTTTGGTCATTTATACAGCTCGGACGGGCCTGTTATCCGACAACGACTGAACGATATGGAAAAGACGTTCCTTTTGTGCTGAAAGGGCATCAGGAATGATCATCACAAAGACGGTTGGTTCTCACCACTTTTGGAAGTCAATATGTCGGTTTGTAGATGAGCTAGAATATAATGAGGAAAGACCATGGCTGTATTATGAAAGAAGAGTGTAAATCATCTGCATGATTTATGCTCAGTCATCGTAGTATGGCGAAAAGATTCAATGTTGAAATTTCCCAGTCATATTCTGACCCAACGATGAGTTTTTCAGAGTCCCAGTTGCCTCGAGGTGAGAATCCCCAGCAAGATCTCGCACTGCAGGCGAGTCGGCTTCGGAGAAGCCTCAAAGCTGAGCCTTGCCATGCTTGGAGTTCCAGATCAGGAGTTTCTTTGAATGGCTGGACTCGCGGTGCACGTCAGTGATGAGTGCTGTAATGAAAGGAGGAGACTAAGGAAAGAGAAGGCCCAAACGCGCCGGCCGCCGGCGCCGGTTTGAAAAGCGCGATTGCACGTGGCTTCACATTGACTCGGCATCTCTCTGAGTCTATACATACAACCAGAGCTTCAGGATGCCTTTTTCGAGACTATCGATTGTCGAGAATATCTGCTGGCGTATGGAAAGCATGCAGAAACTGTTCAGGTCCTACTCACCCTTCCGCTCAGAGACAACTACGATATCTGGTGGCATCGCTGCACGAGTCACCCATTATGTAGCTGAAAAGCTGAATCACTCTTTTCAGGCGATTTTGACGGATCTCTACACGAAGAAAGCGCCGAGGATGATTGCATTGAACTGATAGAGCACTTACCCATCTGAAAACTGCGTATTGGGTGCACACTGTCAGTTCTTCTGAATCTGTTGGCGACGTCCGATAGCAGACCATTACAGCTATCGTAGTACATATTCTTATTTCATAAACAAAATAGCTACCCGCTATCTGTGCGACCTCAACAAAGGTAACAGTATAGTAGGGGGAACGGTTCGCGCGCGCCCTATGGAGCGAAATTCACGACTAGCATGGAAACCGAAAGAGAAAAATGGGAGGGTATCTACTCGGAGATGTACGAGCGTTTCCTGGAAGAGCGGGGGCACCTTCCGGATGCGTTAACGAGGGCGCCTGCCGACGCACTGGTCGCGGAGGCCTTCTGCGAACTTGCGGTATTCGTCGCGCTTGCGGTTTCCTTGGTGCTGGAGGACGTCTTGGCGGAAGAGGATTGGGAAGAAGAGGAGGCCGAGTGAGACAGGCCGATGGAAGAGGCGAGCGCGCCGACGAACTCGTCGCCCATGCTCTTGAGGGTGGAAAACGAGGTGATGTAGGTTTCGCTGAGTGCGGAGCTGGGCATGACGGCGTCCTGACCAGTGAACACGATGTCTTCAAACAGCGTTAGCAAAAAGCACATATAATCATAGGGGAAGGTGACTTACAAGTAACATCAGCTTGAGCGTGGCCGTTGTTCCCGCTGATGCTGTCCCCGAAACAGGTCTGAGCGAACCGCCAGCTAGCCTCGCCAATGACCTCGGGCTTATCGCCGTTGGTGTCGCCGAAGATGCCGTAGTACATCTTACCGCCGCAGATGACAGCGACGATGTTGTTGCCGGGTAGGAGCTTGATCTGGGCGTTGACATATCCCTCGGGGATGACGATGTACGGGACTTCGTACGCCGCGAGGGCGCCATAGTCTGTCTCGTCGTCTCCGTCGGGGTTCTTAGAGCACTTGTAGTCGATGCCGTCGCAGTCAACGTCCATGTCGGCAGTGAACACGAGTGCGGAGCCCTGTTATCAGTGGTAGTTAGCGTCAGGAGCTTGTGAGTAGAGGGGAAAACACTCACGGCCTTGCCGGTGGACCAGTCAGTGTAGATCTTGGAGATGGTCTTCGATCCATCGCTGATAGGGTAGCTGCTCGAGGACTTTTTGAGCTTGAGCGCGGCTGCTGCAAGCGCGACGGCCGGGAGGCTTGCGTCGGCCTCAAATTCAGACGCGGGTGTGCCGCCGGTGGCTTTGTTCAATTTCTCTGCAGAAGAAACAGCCGAACCAGACGAGCGGGAACGGTGGTGACGTCTGGCAAAGGCAGCATGGTGCGAAGAGGCGCCAACCGTCGAGGCGAGCGTAATGCTCAGGAGCGCGATCGTGGAAACGAATGTAGACTTCATTGTGAGATTGTGGATGTGTTGGTTAGTTGGCCAGCGGGGCGGGGCGTGCGGTGTTGGATGTGACAATTCGAAGGTAAAGACTGCTGTAAAGAGAGACGCGAAAACAACAAAGAACGCGGCAAGAAGTCCAGAGAAAAGCGCGGGGAGGAAGAGGATATCTTTGACCGCCAAGTGAACGCCCAGGTGTTAACGTTTTAGTGATCGCTGCACATCACCTGTTCCTGTCTTTCGTTTTTCGCCGTAACGACGGCGCATACAGTAATATTCCTCCCGAGAAAACCACTGTTTTGATTGAGATCACTTGCAATTTGACATTTTGGTAGGAATTTCGCCTAGACGGGCGAGAAGGCCGATTGGATCACAAAACATACACAAAGCCCCTGCCAACTCTCTAGGCCGAAGCCGAAGGTCGTTGGCTCGCAGGCGCGGAGAAGTAGGCTTGCCACAAACCTACTGCCTAAAAGGCTTTCGAGCTCAAAAATCTGCTAGGCCATGCGATGAAAACCAGGAATATCAAGCGAACACAAACAATTGAAATGAAGGAGTCACAGCAGAGGATCATGATGCGCCCACAGTACGATCGTCTTGGTGAGCGTTGGTGAATCCGGCATCAGAAGCTAGGGTGGAAGACGCTGGCATTTATAATGTTCCCTTGACTGCGATTGCCAGTGGCTCATGCGTTGGCTGGATATATCATATCAGTGGAGATGGGAAGAGGAAGAAGGGGGGATTGGAAATGAGCTCCGTACCATGGCGCGTCTTTATACCCGATTCCAAACCCGATCACCGAGTACCGCCGAAACGAGTGCGTCGCAACAACGGGCCAGAACGGGCCCCACTATCAGCCACCATCGTATATATTTTGTCATCTTACACGGAGTCGTTCTATTTGTGTGCAAGGCTTTCCCCTTGTGAGTTATCCCGCCGCTCTTCGTCCCTCATGCAGTATATTAAATACCATAACCACAATATGGTCACTAAAATGCATGCGAGATATCTCACAAGTATGACAGATATATACATGGAGTCGGCGAGCTCCCGGTAGATTCTGTTCAAGTGTCGGCCTGGTTCCTCGTCGATCTTCGTCTCCTGTGGAAATCTTAGCAGCCATCAAGGATCAAATGCTCTATAAACGACATACTCACCCATTGGGAGCCCTGTCATTCGGGTGGCATATACTGCCAGGTATCGATGTAAGGCAACAGTTCCACCACCTCCCTGAATGCTTCGCTATCTGGCATGTAGTGCTTGGCCAAAAGCCGTTGAATTGGATGTCCATTGTCTCGACGCCGGGGTAGAGCTGAAACTATAGTCTGGACTTCTAAAGCGCTGTGCTGTACAGCCAATGTGTGCAGCGTAGGCCAATAGGGCTTGTGCGTGATCGGGCTCACTCCTTCCAGTATAGCCTGGATAAAATGCGGCACCATCGAAACTTCCAGATGCGTGACGTTGGGAAAGGCAGCTGCGTATGAGGTGTAATCGGTGGGGTAAAATGAGAGCAACGGTAATGAGCCACGCTCCTCGAAGATGAGGCGGCGTAGTAATGGTAACCGAGATGAGCACGATTTTATGCAGGATTCATCGAGGGCGGTGGGCAAACACGCAGATATTGCAAGACAATCAAGAACGGGCGCGCGTCTCTTAGCAGTTAGTTCTACCCCTTAACAGTGTTTAAACGTCTGTTCACGTCCCGGTTACTAGCTTGGACCTATTGGATAACTGTGACACTCTGAACGCGTGGTTTTCCAGCGCAACGCCGTGACGGGGGCTTTAAAGGAGTTTGAGACGAGAACGATAGGCAAAGTTAGACTGTATGTGGTGGTGAAGTGAGACGCTGTGCAAATGAACTCTTAAGATGGTGACCTAGAGGTAGTTTAGAGAGCTATGTGCTACGATCGAGTCTTCGATCAGTTAGCTCGTAACCTTACGTGACCGAGCAGCACCATAGTTTGGGATGCTGGGAAACTCAACCTCTTCCTTTCTCGTGTTTTGGTCGCCCTCAACTTGAGAAACGACTTGGATATAAGAGGACATATGAGAGAAGGGCTTCTTGAGGAGAGGCTATATGAAGTTTAACCTGTCTTCTACGTACGACGGCTCCTACTACGGGAGCCAGGCCGGCAGCTCAATAGTCGTAGGGTCCACTGCTCTGTAACCGCTCTGCAGCGGTGTGCGTGAGGTGCAGATACCTGGTTTTATGTAAACGGTTTTCCGTCGTAACTCTAGCTTGTTATAGACGTCTCTAGCGTTCCGAACCGGGACCTGCAATAGTAGCCGCTAGCGTGCTGGAGGCACGCCAGCGAGACGGAAAACGATTTGGTCAGAAGGGTTTAGGATGAAGTTGGTAAGATAGGGTCGAGTGTTTATGGTTGAAGAGTATTATATTTGGTAGAGAGAGCGGAAGCGTCAGAGAGGTAACTGCCTGTGCCACACCGGCTGTGCCATAACGTCCTGTATTAAGCTACGTAGTTGAGTCCTCTGTGCAGGCAGAGTGGACCGAGTTCGAAAGGTGCGTTAAGAGCGGTTCATCGCAGTACGCTAAGTAATGGCACTGGTGCCGGGAGTTACCCTACAAGTTGGAACACGTAAACCTCGACGTGAACGAATAGCGTGGGGCACTGGTTCTTGAAGGGTATTACGATGGACGCGAGAACTGCGATGTGGAACTTCAACGCAGATCGGTCATGGACCCCGAATTGGTCCTGGATAGGTAAAAAGATCGCGACGAGCTGC
>KV417555.1:80452-102994 GCA_001630335.1 Athelia psychrophila | reverse complement strand
CCTTCAGCGACACCGTACAAATCATTACAAGTGAGCACCATTGAACGTCTCCCGTATACGCGACGTCGACCCACGAAGAAGACCACGTCCCAATGGACCTCGATCCTCCACCTCTCCGCTAAATGGGACTTCGAGAATATCATGCTCCTCGCTATCGACAACCTCACCGCAAGCGCCAATCCCGTGGACAAGATCGTCCTTGGGTGTCGATACGGCATTACCGACTGGCTCTCCACGGCTTACGAGGCGGTCTGCACCCGCGCAGATCCTTTGACTGTGGAAGAGGGAGTGAAGCTGGGCGTGGAGAATACTGTGAGGATCTCGGCTGCGAGGCAGCTGTATGGGACTGGAAAGGCACGCTATGAGGTGAAGCACCTTGCAGGAGATTTGGACGAGATCTTCCAGTTAGAACAGTCTTCGGGGGGATGGGCTCCAACGGATGGCGAGGAAGAAGCTATTGCAATACTCGAGGCGCAGGTCGCGGAAGCGCTGGCGGAATCCTTGGCTAGTCCGATTCCTCCCGTTGGAGTGTGCACGAACCCAATTGAAACAGCGGAGATTGATATGAATGGTGGCGAATACTACGAGTATACCGATTGTGGATCTTGCTGTGGCTGCAAACCAGAATCAAACGAACAAAAAGTGAAGAGGGAAGCGATGGAGGGGAAAAAACGACAGCTAAGAGATCTGAAGTCGAAGCTCGAGGAGAGGCGGAAAGAACTGGCTGAGAGACAAAGGCGGATGGCATTGTTCAAATCACCCATCCGTGAGGAGTTTACAAGAGGAAATGGGGCCCAAAACGCAATCAGCCCCGTCGAGATCGAATCGCAGCAAAGGAATCGGGTGGATAACGGGCGCTGGGCCGAGAAGAAGGAAACAGGCCAGGGAAGAGGCATCATCCAAGGCGGTAACAATTCCAGCGTGGATGAGTTGACTCAAACACAGAAGACGAGGCTTAACACAATATTGAAGAAGGAAAAGGAGGAGGCCGAGCGAGTAGAGAATGAAAGGGAGCAGGCCGACTGGGTAAGGAAGGAAAGGGAACAGGCTGAGCGTGTAAGCAAAGAAATGGAACAGGCCGAGCGGCTGAGGAAGGAAAGGGAGCAGGCTGAGCGGGTAAAGAAAGCAAGTGAGAAGGCGCCAGAGCGGGCAAAGACTAAGAACGCAAGTACAAGGTCGAGATGGTGATCGTGACTCTGATGCTGTATACATAGCTATATATTTTACGAATTGTCTACTTTCACTTTCCTCATATGCAGTCGCCGAGTGGAGGTGTATGGTGGGTCTTTGAACTTCGGAGGTGATCGAGATTGTCGACTGCTTGACGAAAATCAGGTTCAAATCGGAGGCAGTAAGGAGCTCAACTCCGCGCCACAATTGCACCTTACTTCAACCTTCACCAAATTTTGCGTCTTATGAGTCCCGCGACGATGGCTCGCGAGTGGAGCGAATCCTTGTTGATAATAACATGTTTAATCGCCGTAGATGAGGATCAAAAGAAAAAACTTGAAACAACTCCAGCAACAGCAGCAGCCAGGACTCAGGGAGAAATTGAGTTAAACAATTTCATTGATTTTTTCCGTTCAAGTAAAACAAGCTAGTCCAGTCTGGAAGCATGGGTGGGGCACCTACTGAATAGGTGATCAACGGCGATAGCCCCACATGCACATGTCGCAGGCTCGGCGAAACATCTCTTTGTGTGTTTTCGGAAAGTCGCGGTGCAGTCCTCCCTGGTGCCTCAGCTGAAAACAATGCCACAAGACGCTTAAATGTATTTACTCCCCCTGATCCATGAGGTGGATCGAGCCATAAATTTCACACATTTTATGCTGAAACGGGATAATAACATTGACCTGAGAACCTTCACGGCAGAACACCTATACTAATGGCGCGACCCGTCCAAATTTACGAGCCCCCAAAATTTCAAAGAAACAATCAAGGCTGTGTGACAGTGGCCTTCTGGAGCGAAACAGCAGTCTGCGCCAGAAGCCTCCCATTGATAGTTGCGCCAGTCTGCAACGTAATCCCCGTGGCCCCGAGGATAATCCCCTCGAAAGCAGAACCAGTTCCAAATGTGACAGCTCCGGCGACGGCCCAGACGATATTGGCGGCGCTGGCACCACCCGCCAAGATGACGGCCTGTGCGTTTGCTATGGTTAGTTTGTCGGAGATCTGGAAGATCCAAGCTACGAAGGCGGAAACGAACTTGTCAGCAGATATCCAAGTTAAATCGATATATAATGTACGTACTATCTGTGGCAGGACCAGAGATGGTAACCGAGGTAGTGATGTTAACTCCAGTAGTCCACTTGTATAACCCCGGGGCGAGTGTGAGGCCTCCAATGGCACCTGAAGACAAGCTTGTTGGTCAGCCCAGTATCAGGACGCGAATGGGGGGTAGTTCCTTACCGCTAGCGAGGTTAGTGAAATCAGGGTTCGGCCGACCCACAGCGTCGTTATAGGCCGTCAGGACATCCGATGTAGCAGTGGTCAAAGTCGAAGGAGTAGGACTGGTATAGCTCGCGGCATAAGCATTGCCAGTTATTTGCGGGGTACTGGAATAGGTCCCGTCTACGCTTCGAGTGAGACCGAACCCAGTGAGATAGGTCGCTGCAGCGGGGCTGAGGCCGATGTCACCAGCTATTAGGCGATTAAGCGTGGTGATTTTAGGAGGAGACAAGAGTAACCGCTTACTGATAGCGGAGCTCGGGACGGTGGATATCCCTGACTTGGCGAGGATTGCAAAATTGGCAGCTGAGCCCAGAGAAACGGCGGCGGGACCGGCAGCCAGACAGCTGTTTGACAAAAACTGCCAGACATAGGTAATCAGTGCGTCTATCAGGATAGCAGTGCAGGGGGAAGGAGACGTACGAGGATGGCAATAACCAGGGAGGACATTGTTGGGGACATGGCGACTCTGAAGGTAAGGTATACTGCAAAGTTATGAGAGTGTGTTGGGTGCTTCAAAACATCCACTCGAGGCTCTTTAAGTAGCTTTTACATAGGCGGAAGCATCATCAATAATTCGCCATGTAAGACGAAAATAACCGTGGATCTTGTGCTGGCACTGGCAGCGCCACGGGGAGGCAGGCATCTGCTTCGTGTGTCGCTGTCATTTCGATTGTACGAATTGAATGAAATAAACCCGAGATGCCGCCCATATGTCGGATCCTGCACTAAATCCCCGTCCCCGGTCATTACCCGCATCATGCACACCTGCGTCCGTGATTCTGGTGATAGCAACTCGATAGCACGCTGCGAATTACTTGAAGGGTATGGGGTGAGAAACCGTTGTGGTCTACAAAGGACCTGCAGCGACTCAGAGCGAGTGGATAGACATCGTAGGGCCATCCTCATGCACAGTCCTCTCCGCTGTCGCTGCTACGCGAAAGAACCAAGATACTTAGAAACAATGCTGGTGGACATCTGTGGGCCATCTCCGTTATCAGCCTCAAGTGGCCTCAAAGCGTTGCGCTGTCAGTGCCCGGCTACGCGAATCTGTGAAAGTTCACATCGCATCAGCATCAGAGTCTCGGGAGTAACCAGTGGTAGCAACCCTGTCCGAAACACTCAGGATCCTTTTTTGGGCCATTTTGTCAAATTTCGTGCTCCCTTCAGAGCTAACAGAAGGGACGTGTTCAGGCGGGTGATATGACTGCCCGAGTGCGGCACAGACTGTCCACGATAAAGTGCAGTCGGATGAAAGATGAGGAGGGAAGGAAAATGGAAGTTCTCCACGTGCAGTCAGAGTCCGACGGATCCTTCCGAATCAAGTTCATGGTTCATGATCCTCATGTTCGTTCGTTCCAAAATCGACATTCAATCTCCCGGGAAATAGGCTCAGGATTTCCGAATTATTGTCATCCAGAGTGACTTTCGGGGCAACAATGACGCGCCAATGTGATTAAGGCTGTGGTGGTGGTGGAAGCTGGGGAACACCTAACATTATCCTAATATGACCTTGCCGATTTATATAACCGAGGTCACTGGCAGGTTCAAATGTTCAGATCGGGCGGTAGCCTAGGACAAACTTCGAATAGGCTCAAAATCTGGCCCCAAATAGCAAATCCAATGGACTTGTTGGTGGCTCGGGCGGGAATCTAGTCCAGAAGATGATCATGGCCCAAATTTTCGCGCGACAGTGACGCGAAACAGGTTTAGTTCAGAGGGCCTTGGGGTATGTGACGAACATAAGGTCGTACTTATTAATAGATTATCCGTGCCAAGTACATACATCTGTATGCCATCCACAGATCCCATGCCTTCTCCAGAATGACTTTCGTGGTAGAAATGACGCACCAGAGTAAGTACAATGCTGTACAGGGTAGGCTTGACCGATTTCTCCCCGCACCGAGCTAATGCCAATCACTTCCTTGCCAATTCTCACATGGTCAACCTCTACGAGCGGTGGCCAGATTGATAACTTACTGCCTCCCGGAATCTCGCTGGTTTCGAGCACTCGACAGAGCTTCCAGCCCCCATTGATTATCGGCTTTGCCACTACTCAGAATTCTGCATTCCACCCAGTGCGAACAATTCGAATGCAAGAAGCATATGTCGATGCACAACTGTATTCACGCGCATGATATAATCTCACTTGCCGACTCAGAGCTACTAGTACTAGAGCAGGAATTTTTTAATCGTTGGCGACCCAGGACAATGTGCTCCAAGCCAGTGAGTACCGATTATGTTCTACATGTGGGAAATGCATCGCTCACTCGCTCATTTATGCCAACCCGGATTCAACACCCCCAAGATTGTCGCTCCCGCCTCACGCTTGCATCGACGAAAGTGCATTTAAATCCGTCCTCGGGTTTCTTAATCTTGCAATTAAAGCACTTGATCATGCCAGAGATCCCACCCACGTCCAGGACGAGCCTGTGCGGGGAGTAGCAACACCATCATGCCACCTTGAAGTATTCTTCTACATTAGCAAGATTGATACATACATTCCCTCACTAGATATCTCAAGAAGACTCTGCAGATACTTCTAGAGGGCTTGAGTCGGTCATTTGAAGAGCAGGGTATATAGACATGGTACCAGCTGCAGTAAATCAGTGGTGTCCTTGGTACACAACTATTTAGAATAAATACGAGACTGTTGCTTGTAGTCGCGTAGATATAGCATACTTAGCGATAAAGCAGTTAAGGATATCAAAGGAGGAGATGGATTGGCGATGACCAGAATGTTAAAAACGACATTCAGACAGTTCGTGGGGTATCAAATCAAACGCAAATGTATGGCGATAAGGTGTCCCAGTCGCGTTCATCTCACTACCTTTCTCGTGTCGCTGCAACTGAGGGTTTGGCCGCTTGTGAGAGAGGCATTGCAATGGGGACACTGGTATTTCCTGAAGTTTTTGCCAGTGCGCCTCTTCTCGGCGGTGGTGACCCTTAAGTGTGGCCCATCGTCTATCCGCCTTACGGATCCTAAGTTGTATCGAATTCTCTTTCGTGAGCCAGAAAGGTTGCCGACACTTATCGTCCCCGTTGCCGCAGAGATGGAAGGACCTGCAGATGGATATGCCCCATGTGCTCACTCAATATCAGGTGGTGAATGAAAAGTCCTGGACTGGTCTCCGGACCAAATAGTAATAGCAAGCCTGAAGTAGGGGGTTATCAGGGACAATGAGTTAAGACTCACCAGGTTTGCGATAAGAGGAACGTGTAGGCTCGCTTAGCGAGCGAGACTAGATGCTGTGCGGAAGTACGAGGATTAAGCTCCGAAGCAATTGGTAGTACATATTAGCCAACCTGTCTTGTAATACTGCTGATAGATAGGAGGCCGAGTTACGAGGAGTTGCAATTGCAATGAGATCTCCTGGGGAAATCGTCCAGAATTTTGGGTCGAGGCTGATCCGTGTACCGTCGGCTGGGGGGGAACAAACGCGACTGAACGGAACCAGAAAGCAGAACGAATTCAAGTTACACGGAGTAGGCGGATAGACCCGTTCTTGTTCACATCCGATTGGCTAGGTCCTTGACCGAATGGCCGCAACGTGTTGGTAGGATCAGCTCAAAGTGGAAATCAATTAAAATGTTTGGCAATAGTAGGTCTGAGGCACGGAAGTCCAAGGTAATAGGTATTCCCGTGCAGAGAGGAAAAGATTGGGAAAAGAGAGAAATCGGAGATCGGCAGACAGTGTGACATGTGACCGGGGTCTCTAGGCGTCGGAATGCGGGCGATGTCTCCGGGCGTGTCTATAATTAGGGTTTGCTTACCATTCTCTTGCTCTTGCGGGCAGGTTGCGGGTATGGCATTCAGTACGTCATTTTTACCACGAAAGTCATTCTGGATGGCATTCTGACATAGACAGAGACTCGTATATCCAGTTCACGGGAGATTGAATGTCAAGTCTGGAAGGTGTGGGAACCCTAGGACCAGTCACCAATGCGGATCCTTGGTCCCTCGTCTTGGCGTGAATTCTGTGAGTTGCATCGCATTCAATCATGGCCCGCTTTGACCCATTTCCTCTACAGCACAATTACTTTGCGAAATGATGCCTAGGTGAAAGGCGGCATAACAAGCCCTCAAACCATTTCCTTAACTTCGACGTCAACTTGGACAAGTTGCTATCTGTTAACATGTCTAAGACTCTGAGCTGCCCAGAGTTTCTCCCGGGACTCCGCAGCCGAGCGCCTGACGCTGACAGCCCACTCGCTCGCTGTCACTTTCCACAACATGGCTTCGCCACCATATCCTTCAGACACGCTATCTGTCGAGATGCTGCCGCATTAAAAGCGCGAGCGCAGGGCCGCAGACACTGATGGCGTGGATTAGGACTGGGACAAGGACTTGGCGAAGGATCAGATGCGCGGCATCTTGGGTATACTTACATCCACACGAACTTCGTGTTCAGTTTCCAAAGGTGAAAATGTCGGCAAAGGTCAGCATCTAGAACATTTACCTTCAGGTGAATATTTCCAGCGCAAGACGCGTGGCTATTTTCACCTGATTTGACGAATTAAAGCTCAGGATGCCTCAGCCATATCACTGTAAAAGCTACTTAAAGGGCCTCGACTTGAAGTTGTAAAGCAGCATCCTTTGCATTCCCAACACCCTCTCATAACATTGCATCTCTCTTTGTTAGCTCCTGACTCACGATGTTCCCTGCAATGTCGTCCCTCGCTATTGCTATCCTTGTACGCCCCCTTTCCCCACCCACTGCTCCTGGTACATGTGCTGACTACCCATGTCTCGCAGTTCTTGACAAATGGCTGTCTTGCTGCTGGACCCCTCGCAGTCCCTCTAGGCACAGCTGCTAAATACGCAATCCTTGCCAAGTCGGGGATATCCACTGTCCCCAAGTCTTCTATCAGTAAGCCGACAATCCCCTTCAACAATTGCTATGCTAACTCGCATAACAGCTGGTGACATCGGCCTCAGCCCCGCTGCAGCGACCTTCCTCACCGGGTTCGGTCTCACTCGAAGCTCCGTCGGCACCTATGCCTCCTCGACACAAGTACACGGGCACGTTTATGCCTCGGACTATACCAGTCCTACGCCCGCGACTTTGACTACTGCTATCTCGGATGTGGTGACGGCCTATAACAACGCTTCGGGCCGGGTGAACCCTGATCACCTTAACCTCGGCAGCGGTGAGGAACTATCCCCCTCCTGCGACCTAAAACTGGGCTGATTATTAATCTTGTTTGCAGGTGGCCTTGGAGGCCTCACACTCGCCCCGGGGTTATACAAGTGGACCACTGGTGTCAATATCGCGACCTCGGTCACTCTTTCTGGTCACTCGTCGGATAGTATGTGCATTGCTTACCGCCTCGACTTGCACGTTTGCTAATAAATTTCCGCTTCCATAGCCTGGATCCTCCAGGTCGCCGGCGATTTGACCATAGCCCACGCACAGTCCGTCAGGTTGGCGGGCGGTGCCTCCGCTGCCAATATCGTCTGGGTCGTGGGTGGAGCTGTGTCACTCGGGACTAGCTCTTCCTTCGAAGGGATTATCCTTGGCGCCACGAGCATCACATTGCAGACTGGTTCGAGGATCAATGGGCGGCTTTTGGCGCAGACGGATGTTGCGCTCCAAGTGGCTACTGTTAATCAGCCTTGCTTGCTGAACCTCCTCAATCTGCTCTGTATCCTGTAGTCTCATTCCCTCAATTCCGTTGATACATTTTACTTTGGGCAATTGATTTGGTTTAACTGGGCACAGACATCCTGAATCGCATTAGGCTTCGAGTCCGAATCAAATTGATGGCGCGGCAACTTCAATCCGCATTCTCACTGCGCTGCCTGACTAGCTGGAGCATTACTTTATATATTTCGCCCTGCCAGATGGCATAACAGTCAGCCGAGAACAACAACAACAACAACAACAACAACAACAACAACAACAACAACAACAACAACAACAACAACAACAACAACAACAACAACAGATACGTTGTCGCGTAAAGGTCTAGCGCCAGATGCGACATGGAAGGTGAATTGGTTTTATGTTAACTGGTACAGACGAAGTACGAGTCAGTACGAGTCAGTACTAGTCAGTTGTAGTTTGTCTAGGATAGACTAATTTAGATATGGGGTTGGCGCTTCCGAGCTCCGTATCCGAGCTGCGCACCGCCTCCTGTCTCTGAGTCTGCTCATAAATCGATAAAGCTGCGGGCAGTGTTTCTCTTACCCCCGGAATGCAGGTAAGTATCCTCGAATTCAGAGTGAGTCATTCTTGCCAATTTATAGCTGCCTAGTGCCAGTGCTGATCGAGTTCTGTTGCAGGTCGTAGTCTTTCGCGAGTGAGGCAAGCGTAGTCCTGACATAAGCAAATCGGATCCCGGAGGTCGAATATCTCTGGTTCTTTTCTCCTGATCGCAACTTCGGCAGGGCATTAATTCTACCTGAGCAATGTCATTCGGAAAAGTGAGGAGTGTTTTGAGTTTGTTTTTGCGCGAGGTTAGGAGCTTGCTGAGACGGCCAAGTACTGGTGAGGCTGTGAGCACTCGGATGCTCACTGTATAGCCCGAGAGCATTTTGGGAGCTTGGATAAAAGGCAGTGGATAGATTAGTATATGTTATTGTGGGGTAAAAAAAATCAGAGTGATTGAGGATGTATTGAGGACGAGAGGTGGATTCGGCGCGGGTGATACACCGGAAGTGACTAGCTCGCGCATGGACTGTCATAGCAAGTGGTGAAACGAGGAGATGAAGCAAGGACGCGACGCGAATATTGGTGCACACGTGACTTGCTTACATCAGTGTTTGGGGACGCCAATGAAATGCCGAGCTTACCAACAGACTACAGACGAGGTACGAGTCAGTTGTAGTATGTCTAGGAGAGACTAAGTCAAGCGAGGTCAAGCGCGACAGCTCAAAGTGCTTTGACTGACAAAGTTACACTGTTACTGCAGTCATCCGCAGCCAAGGACTGGGACCGGCCAGAAAAATTGTTACGGTCACCTTCGATCAACAGCAGTCAACAGCATCACGAAATCGAACTGGGCTGCGATGGCCAGAACCCCAATCGCAAGAGGCCTTTCTATTTGTATGTTGCCTGCTTATCTATGCAGACTATTCAACTTATCCAGTATTCAGAGAACACCCGGACCCGAAGTCTCGCGTGGATATAATATATATCCGTCTGGCACAAGTCGCAGACCAAAAGGAAGACGCGTAAACGCAATGAGGTTGCTAGCGCGCGGATCACCCTCGGGGACGTGCTCAAAAGACAGGGCCAAGACTCAAGTACGTCGCAGCCCTTATCTTAATCTCGCCGTTTGCTTACACGGCCTTTTTTTTCAGAGGGAGAAATCCCCCTGAGCTGCCTGTCCACTGCAAGCAAACGCGGTCAAAGCGGTTGCAACAAGCAGCAGCAGTACAGTGCATGCTTTCTCGTGAAGCTTTGCACCCCAGCTTCATTTGCCTCCGAGTCGGAAACGTCTACCCTGCTTGATTTAGACGATGTGAAGGACGATGTGCACGACATGTCTGATGGGTACTCTTGTAAGTACAGCTTTTTCGATCGCCTGCACGACCAAATATTCAAGAGTATCTACAGCGGAGAATTCTTCAGATACTCTCTCTGCACCACCGACGCCAACTGGGGATGTCTTCAAATTCCCAACCATCCCCGACCACAAGCCCAAATCCCAAAGGCGGCGCGTCCGCGGATACTCTATGGACCCCGCCAAAGAAGGCGAACTCTCCGAGGTGTCCATCGAAGATGACGATTACGATGCGGATGATGCTGGGGAAGAAGACCAGGCGCAAATCACAGTTTAGACCGCGACGAGGCCCTTACGCGCATCATAAGGACGACGATAGGCACTACCTTTGCGTATATCGCCGCGCCCCTTCTTCCCACCCATGTGCCGTAGCGACAAGACACAACCGACGCGTCCAGCATGGACTCGACCATGTCGGCGGCGGAATCCACGGTCTCGCGGTTCTCGAATCTGTGCACGCTGCGGGACGCCGAGACAGACGTGGATTACGAGAGGATCTTAAAGGACCACAGAGCCGAGTGGTATCAAGTGGGAAGCTTGGTACGTTTGATTCCCTCTTCACACGACTGATTCAAGCTAACTGATGACTGTTTTCCTTGTATAGCCAGAAGGTGGCGTTGGCGCGTCGGAATAAATGTGCCGAAAAACCGTCATACATGCCCATATTACAGGCTCGGCGAACATCCCTTGGTGTGTTGCGGAAGGTCGCGGTGCAGTCCCCCCTGGTGCCTCTGCTGAAAACACTGCCGCCAAATGCTTAAGTGTATTTACTTCCCCTGATCGGTGATCCGTGATGTGTATCGAGCCATAAATTTCAAACATTTTATACTGAAACGGCATAATATTATTTTGAACCTGAGAAGCGTTCACGGCAGAACACCTATACTACCATACATGGGCGCGGCTCGCCCAAATGTACGAGCCCTCAAAATTTCAAAGACACATTCCAGGCTGGGTGACAGTGGCCTTCTGGAGCGAAACAGCAGTCTGCGACAGAAGCCTCCCATTGATAGTCGCACCAGTCTGCAACGCAATCGCCGTGGACCCTAGGATAATCCCCTCGAAAGCAGAACCAGTTCCAAACGTGACAGCTTCGGCGACGGCCCAGACGATATTGGCGGCGCTGGCACCACCCGCCAAGATGACGGCCTGTGCATTTGCTATGGTCAGTTTCCCGGAGATCTGGAAGATCCAAGCTACGAAAGCGGGAACAAACTTGTCAGCAGATATCCAAGTTAAATCGATATATAATGTACGTACTATCTGTGGCAGAACCAGAGATAGTAACCGAGGAAGTGATATTAACTCCAGTAGTCCACTTGTATAACCCCGGGGCGAGTGTGAGGCCTCCAATGGCACCTGAAGACAAGCTTGTTAGTCAGCCCAGTATCAGGACGTGTAGGGGGGGTAGTTCCTTACCACTAGCGAGGTTAGTGAAATCAGGGTTCGGCCGACCCACAGCGTCGTTATAGGCCGTCAGGACATCCAATGTAGCAGTGGTCAAAGTCGAAGGAGTGGGGCTGGTATAGCTCGCAGCATAAGCATTGCCAGTTATTTGCGGGGTAGTAGAATAGGTCCCGTCTACGCTCCGAGTGAGACCGAACCCAGTGAGATAGGACGCTGCAGCGGGGCTGAGGCCGATGTCACCAGCTATTAGGCGATTAAGCATGGTGATTTTAGGAGGGGACAAGAGTATCCGCTTACTGATAGCGGAGCTCGGGACGGTGGATATCCCTGACTTGGCGAGGATTGCAAAATTGGCAGCTGAGCCCAGAGAAACGGCGGCGGGACCGGCAGCCAGACAGCTGTTTGACAAAAACTGCCAGACATGGGTAATCAGCGCGTCTATCACGATAGAAGTGCAGGGGGAGGAGACGTACGAGGATGGCAATAACCAGGGAGGACATTGTTGGGGACATGGCGATTCTGAGGCTAACAAGGTATAGTGCAAAGTTATAAGAGTGTGTTGGGTGCTTAAAAACATCCAATCGAGGCTCTTTAAGTAGCGTTTACATAGGCGGCATCATCGAAGGGTATGGGGTGAGCAACCGTTGTGGTCTACAAAGGACCTGCAGCGACTCGGAGCGAGTGAATAAACATCGAAGGGCCATCCCGATGCATAGTCCTCTCCGCTGTCGCTGCTACGCGAAAGAACCAAGATAGAAATAATGCTGGTGGGCCTCAAGCGTTGTGCTGTCAGTGCCACTGCTACGCGGATTTGCGAAGGTTCACATCGCATCAGTATCGCATCAGAGTCTCGGGAGTAACCAGTGAAAGTGGTAACATTGACAACCCCGTCCGAATCACTCAGGATCCTTTTTGAGTCCATTGTGTGAAGGTGCTTGCTCCCTTCAGAGCTAACAGAAGGAACGTGTTAGACGGGTGATATGAGTGCCCGAGTGCAGCACAGACTGTCCACGATAAAGTGCAGTCGGATGAAAGATGAAGAGGGAAGGAAAATGGAAGTTCTCCACGTGCAGTCAGAGTCCGACGGATCCTCCGAATCAAGTTCATGGTTCATGATCCTCATGTTCGTTCGTTCCAAAATCGACATTCAATCTCCCGGGAAGTAGGCTCAGGAGTTTCGAATTACTGCCATCCAGAGTGACTTTCGTCGCAACAATGACGCGCTAATGTGTTGAGGCTGTGGTGGTGGAAGCTGGGGAACACGTAACACTAATTATACTAATACGACCTTGCCAATTTATATAACCGCGGTCGCTGGCTTGTTCAAATGTTTAGATCGGGCGGTAGCCTAGGACAAACTTCGAATAGGTTCAAAATCTGGCCCCAAATAGCAAATCCAAAGGCTTTTTGGTGGCTCGGGCGAGGCTCGGGCGAAAATCTAGTCCAGAAGATGATCATGGCCCAAATTTTCGCGCGACAGTGACGCGAAATAGGTTCAGTTCAGAGAGCCTGGGTATGTGACGAACATAAGGTCGTACTTATTAATACATTATCCGTGCCAAGTACATACATCTGTATACCATCCACAGATCCCATGCCTTCTTCAGAATATTAATGACTTTCATGGTGAAATTGACGCACTAGAGTAAGTACAATGCTGTACAGGATAAACTTGACCGATTTCTCCTCGCACCGAGCTAATATCATTCACTTCCCTGCCTGCCAATTCTCACATGGTCAACCTCTACGAGCGGTGGCCGGATTGATAACTTACTGCCTCCCGGAATCTCGCTGGTTTCGAGCACTCGGCAGAGCTTCCAGCCCCCATTGATCATCGGCTTTGCCACTACTCAGTATTTTTCATTCCACCCAGTACGAAGATTTCGAATACAAGAAGCATATGCCAATGCACAATTGCATTCACGCGCATGGTATCATCCCACTGGCCGACTCAGAGCCACTAGAGCTGGGATTTTTTAATTATTGACAGTCCAGGACGATGTGCTCCAAGCCGGTGAGTATCAATGATGTTCTACATGTTAAAAATGCATCGCTCACTCGCTCATTTATGCCAAGCCGGGTTCAACGCCCCATGATCGTCGCTCGAGCCTCGCTCTTGGATCGACGAAAGTGCATTTAAATTCGTCCTCGGGTTTCTTAAGACTAGATGCTGTGCGGAAGTACAAGGGTTAATCTCCGAAGCAATTGGTAGTACATATTAGCCAACCTGTCTTGTAATATTGCTGATAGAGGAGGCCGAGTTACGAGGAGTTCCGATTGCAATGAGAAATGAAACCAATCTCCTGAGGAATTCTTCCTAAATTTTGGGACGAGACTGATCTGTGTACCGTCGGCTGGGGAGGAACAAACGCGACTGAATAGAACTAGAAAGCAGAATGAATTCAAGTTAAACAGAGTACACAGGCGGATAGACCCGTTCTTGTTCACATCTGATTGGCCAGGTCCTTGACCACCACGGAATGGCCGCAACGTGTTGGTAGGATCAAATCGAAGTGGAAATCAATGAAAATGATTGGCAATAGCAGGTCTGAGGCATGGAAGTTCGGGGTATTCCCCTGCAGAGAGGAAAGGAGAGAAATTGGAGATCGGAAGAGTAGACTGACAGTGTCAATGTGACCGGGGTCTCGAGGCGTCGGAATGCGGGCGATGTCTCCGCCGGGCGTGGCTGTTCGTGTTGCTTACCATTCTCTTCCTGCTCCCACACAGCTGCGGGTAGCTATAGCATGGCATTCGGTGCGTCATTTTTACCACGAAAGTCACATTCTGACATAGACACAGACTCGCAAGTCCAGTTCACGGGAGATTGAATGTCACACCAATGCGGATCCTTACTCTTCTTCTTCTTCTTGGCGTGAATTCTCTGAGTTGCATCGCATTCAGTCATGGCCCGCTTTGACCCATTTACTCTGCAGCACAATCACTCTGGGCAGTGATGCCTAGTTGCAAGGCGGCCTAACAGGCAACTAACAGGACCTCATCATTTCTTCAACTGCGACTTTACTTGGACAAGTTTCTATCTGTTAACATGTCGAAGACTCGACGTTACCCAGAGTTTCCCCCGGGACTCCGCAGCCGAGCGCCTGACGCTGACAGCGGAGACGGCCTGGAGACGACCCTGATACGTCCAACCGCTCGCTGTCACTTTCCACGACATTGCCTCGCCACCATACACGCTATATGTCACCGCATTCAAAGCACAAGCGCAGGCACTGATGGTACGTATTGGGACAAGGACAAGGACTTGGCGAAGGATCAGATGTGCGGCATCTTGGGTATACTTACATCCACACGGACTTCGTGTTCAGCAGTTCCCAAAGGTGAAAATGTCGGCGTCAGCATCTAGAACATCTACCTTCTGGTGGATATTGCCAGCGTAAGACGCGTGGCCATTTTCGCCTGATTTTACGAATTAAAGCTCAGAGTGCCTCAGCCATATCACTGTAAAAGCTACTTAAAGGGCCTCGACTTGAAGTTGTAAAGCAGCATCCTTTGCATTCTCAACACCCTCTCATAACATTGCATCCCTTTTTGTTAACTCCAGACACACGATGTTCCCTGCAATGTCGTCCCTCGCTATTGCTATCCTTGTACGCCCTATATCCCCTTCCCCTGCTCCTGATACATGTGCTGACTACCCATGTCTCGCAGTTCTTGACAAATGGCTGTCTTGCTGCCGGACCCCTCGCAGTCCCTCTGGGCTCAGCTGCTAAATACGCAATCCTTGCCAAGTCAGGGATATCCACTGTCCCCAAGTCTTCTATCAGTAAGCCGACAGTCCCCTTCGACAATCGCTATGCTAACTCGCATAACAGCTGGTGATATCGGCCTCAGCCCCGCTGCAGCGACCTTCCTCACCGGGTTCGGTCTCACTCGAAGCTTCGACGGCACCTCTGCCTCCTCGACGCAAGTAAATGGGCACGTTTATGCCTCGGACTATACCAGTCCTACGCCGACGACTTTGGTTACTGCTATCTCGGATGTGGTGACGGCCTATAACAACGCTTCGGGTCGGGTGAACCCTGATCACCTTAACCTCGGCAGCGGTGAGGAACTGTCCCCATTCTGCGACCTAAAACTGGGCTGATTATTAATCTTGTTTGCAGGTGGCCTTGGAGGCCTCACACTCGCCCCGGGGTTATACAAGTGGACCACTGGAGTTAATATCGCGACCTCGGTCACCATTTCTGGTAACCCGTGGGATAGTACGTGCATTGTTTACCGCCTCGACTTGCACGTTTGCTAATCAATTTCCACTTCCATAGCCTGGATTTTCCAGGTCGCCGGTGATTTGACCATAGCCCACGCACAGTCCGTCATATTGGCGGGTGGTGCTTCCGCTGCCAATATCGTCTGGGTCGTGGGCGGAGCTGTGTCACTGGGGACTAGCTCTTCCTTCGAAGGGGTTATCCTTGGCGCCACGAGCATCACATTGCAGACTGGTTCGAGGATCAACGGTCGGCTTTTGGCGCAGACGGATGTTGCGCTCCAGGTGGCTACTGTCAATCAGCCTTGCTTGCTGAACCTCCTCAATCTGCTCTGCATCCTGTAGTAACCTTTCCTCGATTCCGTTAATACATTTTACTTTGGGCAATTGATTTGGTTTAACTGGGCACATACATCCGAATCGCATTGAGGTTCGAGTCCGAATCGAATTTATGGCGCGGCAACTTGAGTCCGCATTCTCGCTGTGCTGCCCGACTAGCTGGAGCGTACTTTATATATCTCGCACCGTCAGATGGCATAATAGTCAGTCGAGGACCCCAACCACCACAGATACGTTGACACCTAAAGGTCCTACACCAGATACGACATGGAAGGTGGTTTTATGTTAACTGGACCCAGACGTTTAGGTTCGTGCCAACATAACTGAATCAAGAGAGTTGAATCACGATGCAAGAGTCCAGATGATAGCTGTCCACATTCCCAGAGCTGTCCGACAAAGTGAATTTCTTTCTGGGTTAATTACTCGACAAGAATCAAGGGAGAGCTGCATATCGACCTGCGATCGGCGAGAAAGCCGTCCAATACATCCATATGCATGGTAGCTCACAAGCGCAGATAGGCCGTAGGAGTTCAACAGCCATTTCCAAGTCGGCAAAAGGGAGACGAAGCGAATGGAGACTCAGTCGGGAATGCGACAATCGTTGGACTCAGCCTAAGAACAGAATTATATAGTAAAAGCATCCATGATTCAAGGTAAAACACAGAGCGGCGGCTGGGCTTTCTACAGCAGTAATCTTTTGTCGAAGGTGCCCAAGCAAAGATAGGCAGGTCTGACCGTCTAGGGAGACCTTGCGTGTTCAAAATTTCGGCCGTTGATTTGCCGGCGCCAATGCCACGTGTCGCCAGTGCCAACTAGCCCTCGGTTCTCCATGGACCTCGACAGCTGCTTCAAACCGTGTGGCTCAGATGCATAGGATCGCGAGGAAAGGCTGCCACGGAACCTTGGATAATGAAACGGACATACCGGAACGACAAACTATCCTAACAAGAATGGGTCGTGAACATGAGGCAATACTTTCTGTAGCGCTTTCTTATCATCCTCAACCACCATTTTCCAATGTCTTCAGCTCCCAACTCCCCCTCTTCATCCAGCCCATCTCTGATGCCTTTGAGCAGTTCCCATGCATCCTCTTCGTTTGACATCACTATAACCGAGGCACCCGTGGATCAAGCCAACGAGCTCGATGCTAACAAGAGAAGGCATCCACAGTACTACTTTGAAGATGGGAATGTAATCTTTCTGGTGAGTACTGCTCTCTTCGCCAGCGTGCTAGCTGTTCTGATGTCTTCAACTCGTAGATCGAAGACACGTTGTACAACGTACATCGCTACTTCTTCGCGCGCGATAGCTCCCACTTCCGTGCCATTCTCCATGACGGCGACGTATCCAACGCACGCGTGATGTCGGACGTGAGCTGCGCAGACTTTAACGCGTTTCTCGCCATTCTGTACCCTACGTAAGCACGCGACCCCACTACGCGCGTAGAGCATACTAACATGCAAATTAGCGACTTCCGTCGGCCCACAGAGAAGACCACGGCTCAATGGACATCGATTCTCCACCTTGCCGCCAAATGGGGCTTCGAGAACATCAAGCTCCTGGCCATCGACAACCTCACCGCAAGCGCTAATCCCGTGGACAAGATCGTCCTTGGACGCCGATACGACATCACCGATTGGCTTCCTGGGGCGTATGAGGCGGTCTGCACACGCGCGGATCCCTTGAGTTTGGAGGAGGGGATGAAACTGGGCGTGGAAGATACCGTGCGGATCTCGGCTGCGAGGCAGGTGTATGGGACTGGCAAGGCGCTCCACAAGGCAAAGTACCTCGCAGGAGACTTGGGAGAGATCTTCAGGTTGGGAAAGCCTTCAGACAGTACGACATCCATGGATGGCGAGGATGCAATCAAGGTCCTCGAAGCGCAGGTCACGGAAGCGCGGAAAGAATCACTGGCTAGTCCGACTCCTCCTGTGGGAGCTTGCACGAACCTACGTTATGAGGAGAAGTGGAACGGTTCTTATTACTCCCAACAGTCTACCGCTTGTGGCTCGTGCGGTGGCTGCAAACCAGAGTCAGAGGAGCAAAGACTCAAGAGGGAAGCGAAGGATGAGAAAGAACGACAGCTAGGAGATTTGAAGTCGAAGGTCGAGGAGAGGCGGAAAGAACTGGCTGGGAGACAAGGGCGGATGATATCGTTCAGGTAGCTGTATGAACTAGGGAGCGTTCAGCGAGGTCAACATGTATTCCACTTGTATTACTACCTCCGGATCCGTCAGGCAACTCCTGTGGTACATATACATATACCTACAATTTGTAAATGACGTCCCCCAATGGTAATCATCATGGCCACTTATTGGTCATTCAGCCCGCCCTGCAACATTGCCTATCAATTGTGCGCTGGAAGACACGGTGGAAAGTTGGTGGGAAGTAGGGCTGCGCAGGGTCAAATTGACGTTCGCGAGAAACCTCACGTAATCGCGGAGGAGTCCGAGGCCACGTGAGGCCACACGAACTGCTTTTTTGGGAAGGAGAGGCAGCGGGACGTCGATCTCATTGCGCCAGCTTCATCCGAGACCTAGATAATGGCCGGAGTATATCCCAGTCGATGTATATAGTATTGCTGTCATTTTTTCCCAAGGGGCCGGGGTGAAATGTGCCGGCGCAAGGGCATCCGTCAGTTCTTCAAGCCAAAAGGGTAGGTGGCTGAGGTTGCCGCGTCGGCGCCACCCAGAACGTCAATCTCCCACGAGTGAACGTCAATTTGACGGGACGCAGCGGATTGCGCAGCTCGTTTTCTGGCCCAGGACCCCTCCTAAATCATCGAAAAACAGCATTTCACGACCATGGCCCGCCGGATTGACGTTCTCGGATTGACGTTCTAGCACAGCCGCTCCCCACGCTCTCCTGTGCTGCTCACTATGTTGCCCCGTCCCTCCTCCCTCTCATCCCTCACCGTCTCCCCCTATTTGTTTTCAACGCTATGGGCACTACAGGGCTCTGGGATGTACGTGTTTCATTTAACCTCCTGTTTGCGGCTAATCTGATCGTTACTCTAGGTTGTTGCTCCTGCCGTCCAAGTGGAGAACTTACGAGCACTCGTCCTCAGGGGGGGATTCAAAGTCAACGGAGGCCGCGCATTTCGTATGGGTATCGATACCTCGTAAGTGCCAGTGTTCTATGTTCTGTTCAACACTAACTTCAAGCAGCATATGGCTTGAGGGGCTACAGCGTACTGCTGGCCTGAATATCAGTGTGAACACCGGGCAAAATGCTGTCCTGCAGGCATTTTTCTGGCGCCTCACACACCTGTTATCACTCCCTGTTGCCGTTCTCTTTGTATTCGATGGACCAGATCGACCCGGCATCAAGCGAGGCAAGCAGGTCAAAGGCACGCCGCATTGGATGGAGAATGGTGCAAAGTCATTCATCGAAGCATTCGGGTTCCAGCACATTACAGTGCGTTCAATACCTTTTTATTTTATTTTTGCTCATCTAATCTAATACTGTTGACTCTTCAGGCTCTAGGTGAGGCGGAAGCCGAGCTTGCGGTTCTGAACAGCGTTGGCATGATTGATGTAGTCGTGACCGACGATTCCGATGCCCTTGTCTTCGGCGCCGTCAACATCATGCGCAAGTAAGTCAAACACTATCTACACAATTCAATTTGCTGATCATGCTTTATTTTATCAAGCTGGAATGATAGGCGTGATAAAGGGAACGTGTCACTTTATCGAGCAAAGGAGATACAGTCTAAAGTGCACAGCACCATGACACATGACGGCCTCATCCTGTATGCGCTTCTTGCAGGTGGGGACTACGACAATGTATGTTATGTTATTTTATTCTTTCTATAACAAATTTATGTTAACAAGCTGCGTATAGGGGGTTGAAAACTGCGGCAAGGCCACTGCCCTAGCTGCAGTCAAATACGGACTCGGAGCCTCGCTCCATACTGCCAGTTTGGCACCTGATATCCAAATATCGCTCGCAGCATGGCGTGAACGCTTGCGAGAAGTTCTCGCCTCCGACCCAGACGGCATTGCTGGTAGTCGCCGTCCCGCCGCCGCCGCCAACATCAGCAACACATTCCCCAGTCCAGAGGTTCTCAACGCTTACACTGCCCCCCTCTGTTCTGCCCAAGCAAGGTCTCAGACGTCTGAGCCCTTACTCACCCTTCCCGACCTGCTTCGCATCACGAGGCTGTGCGAAGAGCTCTTTGAATGGGCTATACCGGGGACCACATCCAAGAAAATATCCGAGCATGTATGGCCTGGGGCGATCCTCCGCATGATCCTAGCGGATATTGTTCAGAGTGATTCATCACCGGTATGTTCATTCTTTCACTCATCCACATTTGATACTGACTATCTACTCAGGACTTAGCTTCGGAACATGTCGCTCCCATGATCCCAGTCATATTGCGCAAACGCGATACACATGGCATTTCAGAGTTCAAGGCCGTCTTTCCCATCACATGTGTCTCGCAAGAGGTGCTCGGTGTTGATACCATCGAGGTCTGGATACCCTCCGTGGTATTCGAGACATGGGTCGCTGGTCACATATCACCAAAACTGCTGAGGGTTCAGACACCTGCCCTTTCACTCCCCTCTCGCCCAAGTCCATCATATCTCCGTCAATTGTCTGTATTCTCAGGGACGGACAGTCTTTTCTCGCGAGACCAGAGCGCCGCTACTGCCTCCAAAGACGCGACCACACCGCCTTATCACCAACGGCACGGCCCCAATGCTATCATTGACTTGACGGGGAGTACCCCACCGCCAACGTCTACAATCTCTCATCCCCCATTGGTTTCCGGTGCAGTCATAGACCTCACTGGCCCGCCCTCCCCAATCTTGGTGCCTCTTGAACTAGTAGGAGCAGTCATTGACCTGACCGCTGAGTAATGTGCTGTATTATGTATATTAGTGCCTGTAAATGTATTCTCTACTACTACTTTATCATTCTATATCATCCATTTGTTTAACTATCTACTTGCTAAGAGCACCAGTAGGATATGTGGTCGCATATTGAGTTCTACTCAGTTATGAATTTTCCCACGGATTGTTAACCGAGTTTGTGCGCTCTAAATCACTTCAAAAAAGTATCATCCTGACGAGTGAGTACATATGTATATAGCGTTTTTGAGTCAAGGTACCACGTTGCAGTGCAACAGAGATATGCCGCATTCTGAGTCGACGAGCATGACAGCACGGCGTGGTAATTATAAATTGGTTAAGAGCTCAGGGGTTTTCCTATGCAGGACATAATACCTCGACCCACGGTCTTGATCCTCCATCCTACCCTTTGCGTTCAAGATCGACTGCCATCCCATTCCTACATTCACTGCTCTCTACAAACGCGCAGGAATCAGTCCCGAGCCAAAGCACCCTCGCCAGGCCCAAGAGATCGTAGACCGACTCCAAACCCACACAGCACCGAACATCTTCCTCCACCAGACCGACTCCAAACCCATACAGCAGCGAACACCTTTCAGCCGAACGGACTTTATGACGGGAAGAACATATTCTATGTGACTCACCTGTTGAAATTCCAGCCGCCCATGCACCATGAAGAAGTTCAAGGGCATGTCCCTCTCGAACGGAAGCTCGACAGACGGGACGGAATCACTCAACGGCTGCAGGACCACATGCCAGAGCCCTACCAGGCGAGTCAATCTCGCGGCCATCCCAGCGTGCGCTGCAATATGTGAGGACCCCGCCTGGGACGCACGCCTGCGGCGCTGTCTGGGACCGCTGCATGAGGCCTTCGTTGAGAACGCGTGCTGACTTGGCCCATTCTCCTTACAGCACGCCTGCGCCGTCTCGTTTGTCATGGGCTGCGGCCTCGGCGTGCTCCTACGCATGCTTTTTGCGTAGCTCCGTTAAGTGAATGCGGCAGCGCCCTTCACCACACGCACGCAGAAACTACCCGCGCGCTCACACAACCACTCCCTTCGCTTGCCCTGAGTACTCGCCCGCGCCTTGCGGACCGCAGACCAAGCTCCCCCACTTCATCGCCTACGCTCTCCACCGGACTAAGCTCTACACGGCGGTGACGTTCGCGGCCCTTGTTCTCTTGCAGCAGTTGAAGGCCCGCTTCCCCACCGCTCGCACAACCAACCACCACCACCACCATCCCTACCGCAGTACATTTTATTATGGCTACTGCGCACGGACCCGTCTACCCTACCCACCCCACCGCCTTCCAAGCCCCGGCTTCGAGAATGGCCCACCATCCCGGCCCATCATCTGTGAGTACAATACATTTATTTCCTAATTGGCGCATTCTAAAATTCCCACTAGTCCGCCAAACCCCCTGCCTCCACTCCCCCTTCCAAGCCCGACCCCTACTACGGACACGAGCACACCACTCGTCTCTGTGGTAGGTTCATCACACATCTTTTTGCTTGCCCCGAGTACCCGCCCACGTCTTGTGGATTGCAGACCAAGCTGCCCCATTTTATCGCCTATGCCCTCCACCGGACCAAGCTCCACACGGCAGTGACGTTCGCGGCCCTTGTGCTCTTGCAGCGGTTGAAGGCCCGCTTCCCCACCGCGGGTCCTCCGGCCATCGTCTATTCATCTCCGCCTTCATGATCGCATCGAAGGTGATCTGCGACGATACCTACTCGAACAAGTCTTGGGGGATTGTCG
>KV417555.1:24781-71090 GCA_001630335.1 Athelia psychrophila | reverse complement strand
CCTCATCCTCATCATCTATACTATTCTCTATGTAATATTTCAACAATATATCCAGGCCTATAGCTATAGTTTGAGATTGAGAGCGTCTGGAGAGTGTGCACCAGAGGACTTGAAGGCTTTGAAGGTAGCCAGTACTGCCAGGGGCGAGACCAAACGCGGTAACAGTGGCCGTCAAGAGTTCGTCTCAAATGTAACCCACGCAAATTGCAGATTGGCCTGCGGTCTGCAAGAGTCTGAAAAGCTAGAACGTTGTTCGTCGGAGTTCGAAAAAATTTGATTTTGAAGCAGCATCTGAAATTCTAGATCCTGCGGGAAGGCATCCAGTGCCTTGTTAAAGGTGTTTCTTATATACAGTTGTTTATCTCATAATGCATGACCTAACAATGCATAGGACCTCATAATGCATAGCCTGAGGCCCAAACCGACTCGGTCACTGCCAATCTATGCATAAAATGTCATACTAGATAATGCATAGCATTTTCGGAGGATTAAAGGGGGCTATGCATTACTATATTGCTGGGAATTGGTCTAATTTAGTGTCCACGGACATAGTAGACCATAATTAAGCCAAATATTTGACCTTTGCGACTAAATTAGCAATCAACTGGACAGAACTGGACTTTTACACTTGACTATGCTCTGAGATAATTGGGATAACAGCTGCACAATGGGATTGAATGAGAAGTGTGTCATCCTTGCAGGGATGTCACTTGTCGTCACCTGTCGTCACATAAATGTGACAATGTAACAATGCATACCACCTCATAATGCATACCCCAAGGACCAAACCAAGGCTATGTGTTATGAGATAAACAACTGTATTGGCAATTGTGACGCCAACCGTTGTGAAATCACGATAAAAAAACCCCTGGCAAATTTTGCACTCTTCCACTAAGCACTATGTTCAATATTGGGGAGCACATCAACATCACATCGGCGTTCTTACTGCACATCCTATCGGATATGGCTATCCACTTGAAGCAAATTACGCAGCCGACACATTCTTCCTTGAAACGGCCAGCCATATCCACACCGTCGGCTCCTCTCGAGCCCAACAACTTGAAGCTCTATTTCACCGTGTCAATTTGGAAATTCACCCTATTTTACCGGCTAATTAGCATCAATTTCATTCTGTCAATTAGCGCAAATTAGCCGTGAATTACAGAGGTAAATTAGGCGCCATGGTGAGCCCCTGTAAATTAGCTCGGTCAAGTAGAGCCCGGACCTATTTCCCCGCGTCCTACTTCGCACACACGCGTTTACAGTCCCGATAGGGGCCAATCGAATCGGGGAAGCGGATACCAAATGAGGCAAGTGCTCCCAGCCGACCAGCTCCCGCTGCAACTCGTCGTTCTCAATGGTTTCCGAGCCGATCCTGGCACCTAAAAATTCTGGTAGAGCTGTAATCTACATTTAAAATACATCTACCGCACGGGATAGCGAATTGCGGGATGAAAATGCGAGATATAACGCGATTTTGGTGGTGGCGCACTAAGGCGCACTAGTTTTAGAGCTATGCCGTGCCATCTTACACACCAATGGCCACTGTCGGGCAAGCGCGAAGGTCTGCCGAGAAGGACTGTAGATTGACGGCATGAGACTGTAAATCTAGCAGCAGGAATGGGTTTCCGCCAGGCTCCTAAAACCAGCCGCTAGTGAGAAGTTGAGACTGCATATCGTCAATAGGGGGTATCACAGTGGACGATTTGGAGGCGATTTGATGGGCGATTTGGAAACTGCTTTGAGATGGCAATTTGGCAATTAAAGGGTCGATTTAGGTGTCGATTTGAACATAAAATCCAAATTGATTTACGTCCCCCCGGCTCGGCAGACATTGATAACCGAATTAGCATAGTTTGATGTGTGTCCCCCTGCAGGATAGTCCCGAACTAGTATGTGCAGTTACATCGTAGAAACATCAAAGCGGTTTCAATATTTGCGTGAATCTGCTCACTAAAAGGGGTATCACAGTGCACAACTAGTTCAAATCGATTTGAACCAATAGCCGGTATTTAAAACAATTTCTGAATCACCCATCAAATCGCCTCCAAATCGTCCACTGTGATACCCCCTAATGGAATTTCTTTCAAATCCCAAAAGGCACATGAAATTTCCTTTTATAACACCTTTTACCATCTCAACTGCTCACTAAGTGGCTGGCAAAAGATGTCCGGAGTGCAGTCGGCCCGTGTCGGAAGCCCCATTCTAGGGTTACGACAACAGATTTTTTATTCATGACAGCTGTTACTCGGCAACGTCGGCACAATTAAAACAGTATATGTTTGCCCCCGAGCTGCCGTTTTTGGTCTTGAGCTCTGCACTTGCGTTGTCACGCCCAGCCGCGTTGATCTCATCTTTCATACTATGCCCAAAATCCAGTGGACTCCCGAGAAGCTGTCATGAATAAAAAACCTGTTGTCGTAACCCTAGAATGGGGCTTCTGACATGGGCCGACTGTGCTCCGGACATCTTTTGCCAGCCGCTTAGTGAGAAGTTGAGATGGTAAAAGGTGATATAAAAGGAAATTTCACGTGACTTTGGGCAATAGGTGAAAGAAATTCCATTGACGATATGCAGTCTCAACTTCTCACTAGTGGCTGGTTTCAGGAGCCTGGGTTTCCGCATGGTCTCATTTACAGTCCCCCACTATAGGGTTTGTGCCCAGAGCAAAGTTGGAGCAGGAGGACACAGAATTTAACGGTCTCATTCACAGTCCCATTCATGTCAAGCTACAGTCCCATCCCGACACCCTTTGCTTAGGCTGCATGCCACCCTGAGCCCTCAATGGCGACCAGCCTATAGAAGACTAGCAGCATTTCATTTGATTATGTGCGCATGCCATGGCCTTGCCACTTTGACACCGTGAGGTAATAGGTCGGGATTTGACTGATCACCCATCTAATCTGCCTGCCCTCTCGCTACCCAACCTGCCTTCTCCCCTTCCCTCCCCTCCCCTCCCCGCTACAAACCGTGGGAGAAAGGACTGTAGGTGGGACAAGATATGTGGCGCTGTAAGGCGTGGGGATGTTCTAGGTGGTGTATCACGTGTTTCAATCCATCTCGGCTCCGCAGCTATGTCTCCCTCACTCTCGATGCTGTTCCCATATTTCCGCCGTCGTCCCCGCACCCCCAAAGCCGTCCCCGCACCTCCAAAGCCTTCCCAGGACTGCCGAAGCCTCCGCCGCTCGCGCCGGACTGCCGAAGCTGCCGACCTTTCTAGTACAACAGTCCGCATTTCTACAGGTTTGTCACCTCATGGTTTGGGTATCTTGATCATGGGTCCACAGGGGCTGCGGCACATGTTGCAGACATTCCGGACCACTTAAATATCATAGAGGCTTGATTAGATTACATAGTATTCGTGCAGCATGGCGGACAGCATGGCGAGAGCTCCGGATCAGTTAGGCCTCATGTCGGACACATGTTAGATAGTTCTCATTCATTTACAGTACTTAAGCGACCTTATGTTGCACCCACAATACAACTTACCTTCCCCTTTGTGTGTGTGCGCTCCATATCTAAGTCTCCGAGTTTCCGGGTGTGTCCCTATCACTTTGTGTGTGTTGCATTGTGTTTCACTTTGTATCACTTCGGACCCGCATCCCATTCATATCCGCTGCCCTTCGCTTTCCGTACCACATCGTTTCGCACCCGTACCGGACCCATACCATACCCTACCGGACTCGGACCGGACCCTACCGCATTCATACCGCATCCATTTGTTTACCTACTGCTTTCCCTACCTAATCATTTCGGACCTGTAGCATATTTCCCGGTTTCCTATCGCATTCCTTCGCATCCCTACCGCATCCCTTCGCTTGTCCTCCGCACTCCATTCCTTACCGATCCCATCCATCCCATCCCTCTCAAGCATCACCCCTCACCCGAACACAGGAACTGTTGGTTGGAGCACACTCTACCCACACGACCTACCCCCTGAAGCGCATGAGCCAGTCCCCCCCTTGGACACTGCTGCCGGCCCTTCGGAGCACTTACAGCGCGAGGACTGTAAACATAGCGGAGGAAGTACCACCAGGTGCACAGAAGGATCTGTGCTATGGAAAGATGTTAAAAAGATGTTGAAAATTATTTTATGTTGTATTACGAGTCTGTCGGGGGTAAAGATAGAGCAAAATATTTAGAATCTGCATCAAGATCTTGCGCGCGCACAGACTCCGCCACCTACTTATTGTCTTTTGAGCCGGAAGATTTTGATCGGTTTTGTTTTGTCTGTTGCATGTAGAGATCCAATTGTCAATTTAAAATATTTTTCAACATCTGACTACCCTACTGACGAGTCAGCAGATTTAGAGTCTTTTGGGTGCAAAGATGCCTCGGTCCGGGCTTGGTGGGGCGGCCCAAAGCATCCTTACAATAGAAAGACTCAAAATTGGTTGACTTGTCGGTAGGGTAGTCAGATGTTGAAAAATATTTTAAATTGACAATTGGATCTCTACACACAACAGACAAAACAAAACCGATCAAAATCTTCCAGCTCAAAAGACAATAAGTAGGTGGCGGAGTCTGTGCGCGCGCAAGATCTTGATGCAGATTCTAAATATTTTGTTCTATCTTTACCCCCGACAGACTCACTATAAGACATAAAATAATCTTCAACATCTTTTCAACATCTTTTCATAGCACAGATCCTTCTGTGCACCTGGTGTACGGGCAAGGTCAGTCAGACTCATAGCCAGGTGCTGACCATGAGCGCCAGGGTTCCCCAGTAAGTAGATGGTCACTCGAGTGAGAGGGTTAGATTTTATGAGAGGCATAAGTCTTGGAACCCAAGTCCACACTGCACATACTATGACATTATTTTTCAGGGAAAAAGTTAGCGACTTACATTATTGGATCGGACAGGTGTGGTGTGTTGTGCGGGGTCAATGCAAGAGCGTAGCCGCTTCACTTTGTGGCAGGGTGTGGTCAAAGCGGACGCCACTGTGGCTTCACTTTGTGGTATTGTGGCTTCATTGTTCTCATTCCATTATATATACGACCTGTGAGCACCTGAGATCCTCACCTCTTATTTGTGCTCACAGGTAAGTTCCCTATCTCACTTACATATCATTACATCTCTCTCTTTTATTTATTTATTTTATTTTAGGAGCTCACTTCATTGCAGCCGCCACCGGCGGGCCTATACAAGGTGTTAAATGCTAAAGAGGATGAATAGAACCCTCAAAGTGATGCCCAGACTTGAGAGGAATACATTTGCGTACACCCGCCGGTATGGCGGGTAGTGTGGGACTCTGTAACTTGCTATCATCATGTCACACCCGAGGTCGCCACTTGGCTCCCTCGGGTTTGACACTCCTTCAGTCTAATACCCACTACAACCCCTTTTGACCCGATCCAATCAGGTGGTAGATTCTTTTCGTCTTTTATCATCCTTCTCCATGTTTGGAGAACTTTACTTCTGGGAAGTGCTTTTTTCTCGTATTTGGTTTTTGTAAGTGTTCTGTCTAGTTCTAGTCGGAGGTTCATTGCCCTTACCCATTTGTGTCTAACTTCGGTTTCTGTTATTATGGGGTCTCCTGGTTTCGAATTGGACAGTCTCTTGCATCTAATTTTCCATATGAGGTATGCTGATTCCGATATCAGGATTCGGTATAATCTGTTCGATCCTGCGAGTTTTTTCCCATCAGCTGATCTGAAGTCAGCCAGGCCGCATGCTAGTACCTGTTGAAGAGGAGCTTGTAGTTTGGATATAGCGAGGAAGTCTAAGCTGATTGACCTCTGCGTAGGGAGAGCTGCCAGTGTTTATTCTGATAAGGATTGTAGGTAGGTTAAATCTTGTATATATACAAAGAGAGTGATGGTGTGATCATGAGTGATCATAGTGACAATGAAGGTGTGATAATGGTAAATGTACTGCGGATAAGTAATACAGTAGTTGAGCAGTACAGTCCATATGTAGAGTATTTAGTCCATGTAGGGACGGCTCATTGTATGGTGATATAGTGGAACAGATGAGGTGATAGCATGTACTTCAACACTCCCACTCAATGAGTAAATTCTCTCATTGCGAGATCTGGTGGCAAGTTTATTGGTCTTGTCCAGAGATGAGTCCCATCACCTTGCGATGTTTATCATGGGCAGGAAAGGGCCATGCTTTGGTGAGGTTGTCCGCTATCATATCTTTGGTGTTGACATAGAATATGAAGGCCTGTTTGTTCTCGACAAATTCCCTGATGTAATGGTATTGATGTTGATGTGCTTGGTTCAACAATCATGTGCGGGATTGACTGCAAGAAATATAGAACCTTGGTTGTCGCCACATAGCGGTGTTGGATTGTTGATAGCAAATCCTAATTCCTGTTGAAAAGAACGTAACCAGGTGATCTGTCAACATGAGTCAGACAGTCCCATGTATTCTGCTTTGGTAGAGCTCATAGAAACTGTTTTCTGTTTCTGAGATACCCAGCCGACTGCTCCATGGGCCATAAGGAAGATGTAACCAGATGTCAAGTGTCGATCATCTTGGTCCTCTGCCTAGTCTGAGTCTGAGTATCCAATAAGTCCAGCTCTAGATGCACCATTGTATTCAATTTTGAAGTCCTTAGTACCCTTGAGGTATTTTAGGATATTACGAGCGGCATTAAGATGTAGTTGAGTTGGGTTCTGATTGAACGAAGATGGTCGGGTGATGGCATATGAGATGTCTGGCCTTGTACCGAGCATGACATATAGGAGAGTGCCAATAATGCTCTGGTAGTCGTGGCGGAGCTGTGGAGTGGCCTCGACCTTGGAAGGTTCGTAGTGCACACTTGACGGAAGAGGAATGGTAGCTGGGTGAGCATTGGTCATCCTAAACTTCTCTATTGTGTGGTTGATGTATGATTCCTGATCTATAGTGAGGGAGCAATTTTTGCGGTCTCAGAGAATTTGGATTCCGAGATATACTACAGCAGGACCAAGATCCTTCATTTTGAACTCCTTCTGGAGTTGAATCTTGAGCTGGTCAATAGCATCTTTTGAGGGTCCCACGATGAGGAGATCGTCCACATAGAGGATTAGATAGATTATCCGTCCATTGAATGTGCATCTGTGGAGATAGATGCCACTGTCGGAATGAATCTGACTGAAACCATATAGTTCCAATGTTTTGTTGAATTTTTCGTACCAACGTCTTGAGGCTTGTTTGATACCATAGATGGCTCGTCTGAGATGTTGTACTTTGTGTTACTGTCCTTTGACCGTGAAACCTTCCGGTTGTTCCATGTATAATTCCTCTGTGAATATTCCATTCAGGAATGCTGTCTTCACATCCATAGCTTCGATTTCCCAGTCTTCGAGTGCTGTGTGAGCCAGTAGGAACTTAATTGACTCAAAACGAGCCACTGGTGAGAAGGTTTCCTCATAGTTTATTCCGTAGATCCGTAAATATCCTTTCGCCACCAGGCGGGCTTTGTATCAACTATCATTCTTGATGTCGAAGATCCAATGGCACTTGACCGCTTTTCTGCCTTTTGGTAATTGAACAAGGTCTTTGTCCCAAGTTCCCATTTCGATGAGTAAGTCGTATTCGTCTTTGATAGCAGCCTCCCACTTAATCCAGTCAGGATCTCTTTGAGCATCCTTGTATTGTTCTGGGACTAGAGTGGTGAGTCGCTGCGTAAGCATAGCTTGGACGGTGTCGAGTTTCACTTCTTCTTATTTATTGAAGATATGTTCACCAGTGAAGGTGAACAAGTCTCCATCCTCTGGTTCATCACAATTTCGGTAATTGTTTCCGGCAGTAGTGTCCCTTTGTATCAATGCGGCAGGTCAATTTCCATATGTGGAATTTGCTGTCTGAGCAGGGTTCTGTCCAGTGTTGGCTCTTGCTGAGTGTCTGAGCTGTGGTACAGGTGCTGGTGCAGGGGATGCAGGAGTTCGTGATCTGAAGCGTGGAGCATTTGCAGTATTGTGAGGTGGAGATACTGGAAATGGAAATGGTATATTATCTCAGAGATGTTGTGGTGGTGGAATTTTGTGTTCTTCTTCTTCCAGTTTAATGTTAGGGACGTCTCCATAGAGATCGTGCTGGAGATGTGTTTGATCTTATTCCCGTCAAGTCCAGTTTGATGTTAGGTACTTATCAACTCTGCATGATCCGTCATGCTTTATGCTCGTTTCTGACTCTGAGGTGGTCATGGTTCGGCTGTAGGGGATCCCACTGGAGTTGGGTACATATAGTACTTGGTCCAAAACGACTCCCACTCGCTCTCCCTTTGAGTTTGAGTGTTGGAAATTGATTTTTCCATGTCCAAGTATTGGAATTTCCGAGTTATCACCAATCCTAGCCTTCTCAGGCTTTAGAAACAGTGTATACTCGGTGAAGTCGTTGATGTTGTTGGTAATGTGGTGAGTGCATCCTGTGTCGCACATCCATCTGGTGGTGTAAGTGATTATGTCACTTGTGGAATAAAGAGAAGTGGAGATTGTATTGGTATCCATGGCACTAACGAGCTCATTGTTATTGAAGTGTATGGAGTTCACTTGAGGTTGCCTAGAACCACTGCCCTTATTCCGATTATTTTCCCTAGTCTTTCCTCGTCCTCTATTTCCCCCACCCCTGTTTCCCGATCCTGAGCCAGAGGCTTGTGGGCGCTTTCCACCTTCCCAATGGTTCTCTGTGGTGTGGCTGCCATCAGGGTGACTGCAGCCTTCACGAGTACACTTTAGTGTAAGGGGTTTGGTGTTGGAAATGTGATTGATGCTTGCATCAGCACCTGCTCTGTTGGATCTGCAATGGGTCTCTTCTTCCTCAATCTTTGTGATGATGTCGAACAGATCAAGTTCTTTCATATTGGTGCGCATGGATAGAATGGTGGTACCAAGTATTTGGTATGATTGTGGAAGAGAGTTGAGGATAATGAGTGAGAACCACATGTCTGAGACAGTGATTCCTGAGGTTGACACCTTGTGTCTGAGGTTCTCCATTTTTGTGCGATCTGGGTGTGCATGGGCTTGGAGCCATCACATCTATAATTCAATAGACTCTGGAAGGACGAGAAACTGGACACAAGTCCGACTTTTCCGTATTTGTCCTTTTCCCAGATGATAAATGCACGGGTTTCTCCTTCTAGAAGATGATGATATGATGTGTTGAGGGCCATGTGGATGTATCCAAGGGCCTTCATGTTCTTCTCGTCTTATTTGGCTTGTAGGGTTTATGAAGCTGTTTTCGAAGCAAGCTTGGCGGTGGCATCCGCTCCAGTGGTAACATCAAGTTTGGGGTGTAAGGTCCGGATTGGAAGCTCTGGATCTAGAGTTTCGTCGGTGGGGAGGTACTTGGCTTTCCCATCCGCATCCAGAGATACTTTGCCAATGGTTGTGTCCACTTTGAAGTCTTCAATGTAGGGTTTGACACCTACTACGATGTCGGTGACTTGGTAGAAGGAGAATATGCCGATCATGGAGGTGGACCAGGTGGAATAGTTTTGCCATTGAAAGTAGGCATTTGGTGTTTCGGGTCTGTTGGAGACATACTTCGTTATTTAGAAGTGAAGTGAGATATCAGAGTGTGTAGATAGAAGATTGAGTAGTTGGAACGTGACATTGTAAAAAGGGGATTTTAAACCAGCAATCGAGATTGTAAGAGGTACGAAAGTGGATTCAGAGAAACAATTGATGGAAGGATGAAGGAAGAAAGGGTCAGGTTCAAAGCGAAGTGGATCATACTGGAATGATAAAGGTATAGAAGGAAAGGATGGGACTTTGTATTGAATGACAAGGGTAAAAGAATCAAAAGTTTCGTCAAAAAGTGGGGTCAGAAAAAGAGGTCACTATGTACTGGGCTTCATCGACAGATGCTGTCCAGATGTCTAGCAATTTGTCTTCGTTGTATGTAGAAGCCAGTTTCAATCTTCTGCACTGTCCTGTCGCCTTTGGGCATCTTGCAAGAGGAAGGTCTGATAACTTTGGATGAAGATGAAGTGGTGATGGTCTGCTGTGTATGCCCATGTTGGTCTGTCTTTCCCTATAGCAAGGAATTGTTGTGTCCACATCAGCTCTATCGTCTCGTTTCTTGTTTTGACGTTGAGGCACTTCAGACTACCCTTTTTTGGGGGCTCATAGGGGAGTTACCTCTTACTGAAAAGGGGGGCTAAGAGCCCCCTGGAGAGGTGGATTTTCGCAAGTTACCACAGGTTATTGGTGTGGTCGTTGGTAGCTGTGGGTGGTTGGTGCGCTCTAGGGAGGGGTTGTGGCAGCTGGTACTTGGTGTTGTGCTTGTGGTGAATGTGGAGTGACCATGTGGTGACTTACCTGTGGTAGCTTGTCTGTGGTAGCTTGGCTGTGGTAGCTTGCCTGGGGGATCAAGGGTAGTTGCCTATTTTGTGCTCCTGCCTGAGAAAGTAGGTCAGAATCAGATGGTTAAATTTGATGTAAAAATGTACTTGCAAAATAGACAGGTCCTCGTGTCCTCCGAGTCCTCAAAAAAAGTCCTCACGTTGTCCACTTTCTTGAAGGCCTTCTGTACACGAGGAGAGCGATGTGCAGGGCTATGCGGTCCCGACCAGGGGGTGCTGCGAGGATGAGGCGAGCCTGAAGCAGAAAATGCCCAATATCTCTCCTCCGTGCTTGGCAAAGCAGGCCGACGGCCGCCACCATGCGGTGTCTGAGGTGCCCTAGGTGAAGCAATGAATGGGTTGGATTTGTGGTCGTGAATTGGGGTGGAGGCGGCTGGACTTGGTGCTGGGTTGGCTGCAGCACCGGCTAGAGTTGCACCAGCTGGTAAAACAGCAGCAGGTGGTGCCATGGTTGCTGGCGGAGGAGCAGCAACAGGCGGAAGAGGAGCAACAGGTGGAGGCAGAGGAGCAGCCCCAGTAGCACTGGCAGCAGCAGGTGCAGCACTCTCGCTGACCGGTTGTTTCTGGTGGCCCCAATGACATATAGGGGCCCCAGTGGTGGCCGCTGCACGACATGGTGTAGCCAGGGTGTCATGACTTGCCCCTACTGATGCCATTGCCCCTATTATGTATACATTTCTCACATACTATATATATATATATTCCAGACCATTCCACACTATTCCAGAATGCTCCATTCATCACGTGATCCTATTACAACCATATCACATGAATTGGTCCCCATGTGACTTGCTAGTCATCTTGATTACCTGATGTCCGACTATTTTGGACTTGCTGATACATCAGTACCTATTATTAGCACCCCCTTTGTCATGATCACTCAGCGGGCTGTGCACTGTGCAGCATAATTACTGATACTATTAACAAGCCTTACTCAGTATGGGTTTATTCTCTCACAGACTTACCAATCCGCAGTAATGCACAGCATAGACTTAGTAATGCGCAGTCATAGCTACACAGTATAAATAGCAGCACCTCTGTGTACAAGGAGCCCTTCAGCTTTTCCTCTCTGTACACAGGTGAGTACTTATAAGATAGCTACCAGATACTTAAGGATAATAATATCTCTGTACACAGCCAACTCTATTCAGGTGTACCATTCCCACACCAACACCAACACCCCGCTCAGTCTATTCACGGGTATAAATCTATTTGAGGAACATCAGTGAATATCGAGCCTCACCCCTCTAACGACATTCAGAGGGTAGAAAGAAGGGCCCATCCGGATGAAGCTATGAAGTCCTAACACAGGGTCTTGGGTGTGTCAACATCAACCTCCTCCACAATGGTGGCCTGCCTGGTACGTCGAGGGGGTCTTGCAGTGGTGGTTTGTGCAGTTTGGGTACCTGGATTGCAATTAGATACGAAATAACTTGATGTAAAAAAGCGACCATACCTGCAACAGAAAGCAAAGTTCCAGAGCCCCGCCAGGGAGAGCTTTCTGGGCGGGTTCCTTATTGCGGTGTGCCAGGGTGCTGTGCACCCTCGCCACGAGGTCAGGGCTCGGCATCGGACATCGGACAATCATACAAGTAGCATACTTGTACCCTTAGACAGTCCCCAGCAAACCATCATGTCTCTTCCTGTGTCTGTCTCTGTCCTGGGCCCAAGCCACCCGGTTCAGCGGGAGCGAGTTACTCGTAGATGAGTGGGACTCATTGAATGATGATGAAGGGCCTGAGCTCCCTCGGCCTCTGACTTTATATGAGTCTGTGTTGTTTCAGCTACCGGGTTTATCCATTAATAATGAAAGCACGAGTACAATGAAAATAAATCTCACCAACAGCGATCCAGTGGGTGTGCACACAGCAGACGGAGATATAGCACGGGTACACTCATGTTCGAAGGCATATCTGCAAATTTTATCAGTATGAGCTAAGAGCACATGCATGAAAGGGTACTTACAAAATAGAGATTCACAGCTTGCAAGGCAGAATTGCAAATGCTAGCAAGAAATTGCCACCTGACTGTCACAAGGCAACGATGGACCTGGCAAAATGTATGCACAAGCACTGCATACCAAATTGGTTGGGCACTCAGCAGCAGGTTGCTGTGACATGTGCACAAAGTGCACATAGATTATGTTACAAATATTTGTCTTGGGGATGTCATCCACTCTGGATCAGTACACGTGCATGGAGTAACAGTGCAACATTCCATCTAACAAGCGGACACAATGATGAGTGCACGTGGGCCCCGCCGTTGAGTTGCACTGCAAATGAATTGCTGACCACCACACTAGCTTGGGAAGAACACTGAGAGGCAAGTGATGAGTGAGGGCTCGAATGTAACAGGTGAGACACATGTACTCACAGAATGTGACACAGAATGGGTATCATGTGAGTGTGGTAAGCTCTGCAAGCAACTCCTACAGCTCATCACTGCTCATGTAGAGACATGGAGCCAGAGTCTCCTCTGGCAGCGCGGACATGCAGTCATCGTGGTAGTTATCGTGAACTGCACGTGTGGCATACAAAAAAATCGTCTGATAGGTTGGTCCCGGTGTTGTGAGATGCAGGTGTGAATGCAGGCACAACTGCTGGTGCAGTGAGTGCAGTACAAAAAGGCAGTAGTCTGTGTTTCCACCTCGATGTTGATGGCAGGCAAACACCAAAGCCACCCGCGTGTCACAAGTGAAAGAAAAGGGCTAGCTTCTCCTATCAATCAACTTGGGTACTTATCATATCTTCACCCCCAATGAACCCTTTTCTGATGTTATGATGATATCCAACCACCGAATGGAATACGGCTCAGTTACTCAGAGAAGAGGATGTTGGATAGAGAATATAATTGTGGACGTGTTACAAAGAGGAAAAGCTTAGAGAAGCTTCCTCGTACAAATGGTACTAACTATATACTAAGCCTGTGAGAGAATAAACCTATACTAAGGGAATCTTCGTAATATTATCAGTAAGCATGCTGCACAATGTGGAGCTAGGTGGAGCCTGCTGAGTGAGCATGACGAAGCAGGTGCTAATAATAGGCCTTGAGCCTAGGCCAGGTCCGGAAAGGTCAGACATTAGGTACTTGGGATGACATAATGGTCTAGAGCTGGTCTAGAGCGTACTGGAGGAATGATGTCATGGTCTAGACTCTTGTGGAATGATCCAGAAGACCATGGAATGTGGAAGAAATAGAAAGGATAGAGAGGAATTATGAATATGGTGGCACATGGTGGAGGGCAACTCGTGACACCGTGCCGCCAATCACCCACCACAACTGGACCGCAGGCTCGAGCTCCTGCAGCTTCTGTATGAGAGTGCAGTGGAGCTGCTTGCCGTGATCTCGACAGTGCGGAGGAGCACATTGAACACTGCACATTAAGGAAGGATGTGCTCGTGCAGTGAGTGATGATGTGTACTTGTGCTGCACAGTGAAGTGCACTTTGGCTTTGATGCACGAGCACTATGTGCAGAGGTGGTAGCTGTCGACAAATGGTGAGCCACCATCGTCTTTGATATGTGCTGCTTGCAGGTGCACTATCAGCCAACTGGCCTAGATCACAATCGAGGGTGTGATGAGAACACACCTTCTGGATCAACCCGATGAACACATTGCAGCTCCACATGTTGCCACCACCAAGCCCCAGTACTCAGACACACTGGTCCTTGACATTTCTCGACAACTTGAAGGTTGTATAAGTGTTACTGCCATGTTATGTAGGCCTGCCGAAACAGAGGTCTAGGCAACCTTAAAGATGACATCCCGGAGCCAGCCAGCCAGATAATAGGGGGTTACACCGTGACATGGCAGGTGGGGAATACAAGGCCGGAGTTGAGGTAGCAAGGGGGTGCGAGGACCATTATCAGAGGTGCTAGGGCTTCCTGTACGCGTCTGTGAGGCTACATTGTCGAGCATTGTTGCCAGTACACGGAACACGTCCATATCAGGCAAGAGCAGCGGCTCAAGCGGCTCGAAGTCGGAGCCAGCCGACCAGAAAAGAAGTCGAGCTGTTGCCAGCCGAAGCTGGGCATGCGGCTTCACTCAGTTCTATGACGGCTGGGCTTGCGGCTCAAGCGGCGGCAACACTAGCTCGCACCCGCCTCAGATTGGAGTTTTATCCTACGGAGTGTGGCTCACATACAACACATGCAAACACTTGGTGATTTCCTGCAGCACATGATTGTGCATGCAGCTATAAACTTGCTCAATGTGGGAAACTGTTTAATCTCTTCACAATGGACTCCAAATCTGGGAAAGCTCTACTTCACTTTACCGCTGGTGTCCTCATCAAGCCCAAAGGCGCTAAACATATCTCAAACCGGAGACGGCACCATCCTGCACTGGATAATGTGCCATGATATCTACTATGGAGATGGACCTCCACCCAATGACTTCGGTATCTTGTCCGACCTCTACTTTGAAGGATGTGATATAGTACATTATTGTGATAGGCACCAGTGGGTCAAGTGGCATGGCGGCCCCGGTATGAAATGGCCCTAGGATCCGGCTACCCCCGTGAAAAACACCAAAGGTCATGTCCTCATCATGTCTTTCCGCTATGAAGACCTTAATAAATGAGCACGATTGGAAAATATCAATTACTGTTGTCTCAATCTCCAACAGGGAAAACATCCTTACAAGACCATCATGGGCGTGCACGCCATAGCCAAGCTGTCACCATCGACCCACAGAGGAGGTTCCTGAAGATGGTGCTTACATCATTATTGACAGGAGATCAGTAAATGGTGGACATACCACATCAACATGTAGGGGTTGAGTGGGTTGGTCAACGGTGGCAAGGCTACCACCGCTGCTGCCTGGAACTGATATCTGGCTGGGTTTGTCCCACAATAAGGCAGAGCCCTTAAACAGCTCAGCGAAGTCCGACCAGAATTTGTCTTCATCAGTATTGAGAGACTGATGTTTCCCCTTGTCTGTCCAAGGACCATTTCTTTAAGTTCCATTTTGGACCCTACCTATCTCCAACACATATCTGAGCATCAGGAGCTCTTTAGAGAACAAGTTGACATTCCAGGAGGTTGAAAGCATGACCTTCCATTGCCTACCTGTACATTCAGATCCATTTCTAAACACATTGTTGTTCTAGGTATTGGTTTGAACATTTCAGCGGAGAAATTTAAACTGAATGCTCCAATGTGGAGTTGCTTTTGATGGGGCAGACAGTAATCTATGATAATTTGAATATGGTTGTGGTGTCTGTCAGTGTGTTGGATATATTGATAATCATCTATGATAATTGTCTTATTGAGTGATGTAGAGATTCTAACCTGGAAGCTGGAGGGTCGTCTGGTGGCTGGACTGAGCCAGCTGAACAATGAAGGATGTGATCGCCCGACAAGAACCCAAAGGAGTAGCCGGCCAGTGTTTGACCCAAGGGTAGTGCTTAAGGAGACGAGACCCGGCCAGAGAACGTAGACCGGGAATGGGAAAGCACACTTGGACTTGAAAGAGAGAAGAAGAGGGGATGTGCCTAGCCACCAAGAGAGCCCAGGCCAAGCACATTTTGTGATGGAATGTGGTGATTTGTGGGGGAGGCGTGGTGATCAACCTGTATGTGGTGATGGGGATAGCACTGTAAAGACCTGACATGTGGTTGGTTGGTGGCCGGGCGAATACCAAGTGGATAAGTGTCACCGGGATCGGTGAACAGGGCGGGGAGCATGGAAGGGAACACAGAGGGCAGCGGGTATCTGGATGGGGGTTCACATAAACTCAGAACACACTAATTCAGAGCGGGGAGGATCCATAACACATAGATGGGGTCTGGCCGTGGTTCGGTATATCGGACGGCCGGTGGGGAGGCTGTTTGGGCTTGTAGGTCCCACCCAGCGGGATGTCGGGGGATTGGTGGTAATATCAGAAATGTGATACCTAAAGTGTGAACACACTCTACAGCGAACTATATAAACAATCATCCAGGATCACTTAGCGGGTGGACTGGGTTCAACCATATCTGATCATCTGTGAACACTAGTGAATTATTATCGTAGATGTGGTCATGCGTGATCACATATTCCAATGATTAATTTGATTTTGTGCTAAGCAGAAATTACATGGGGGAGTGGGTCATTGCAAGTGTGGCAGATACAAGTCCCAATTAGAAATGGTTCTGTACTAAGGCAATATATTTATTATTTGATATTATTTGATGATTTCACACTTCAGACTACCCCATTTGGGGGGCTCTAAGCATACTTCCTCATCTTCAGGTAAGTATGCTTGGAGCCCCTTGGGATCATGGATTTGCAACACTTACCATGGGTCATTGTGAGGTAGGTGCGCTCTGGGGGGGGTTTTTGGTAGGTTTCTTTGGTAGGTTTCTTTGGTAGGTTCCTTTGGTGGGCTCCTGGTTCCCTTGGTAGATCTGTTTGGTAATTCCGCATGGTAGGTTCCCTTGGTAGATCCACTTGGTAGATCCTGATTGGTGGGATAGGGGTTACCAATACTATATATGGATAGCCTCACCCTGGGAACATTCTTATTTGGAATTTGGGGCCTGGATGTGCCTGAATGGTGCCTAGGGCAGGGGGTGGTACAGTATTGTTTACGGTAGGTATATACTGGCTGTATTGGCTATTTTGGTTTGCCATATATTAATCTGCCTTTTACGGCACAATTTGGTAAGCAAAGTGTGGTATGTGTCATAAGTAATATAGCATATACAAGGGGTACGGTGCGGGTCATTAAAAAATTAGACTGTGGGAAAAACAGCAACCACCATGGGAATAATACCACTCTGACCAATCACACCAATTAATGACTGCATTGTGATGGGTTAGTACATTAGATGGGTCAGTAATTCAGCGATGGGTCAATAAATTAGCAATGGTCACTAATTTTGCGATGGGTCACTAATTTTGCGATGGGTCAGTACATCATTGATGGGTCAGTAATTCAGTGGTGGGTCAGTAAATCAGTGATGGGTCAGTAATTCAGTGGTGGGTCAGTAAATCAGTGATGGTTCAATAAATTAGTGATGGGCCAGTGTCTGTGAACGCAATTTTGACAGGTCATGTGATCATAACTGTCAATGTAATGATCATGTGACTAATTTAGATAACAACTGATAAGGGCATATCTGGCTCAATACCCAGTGGATAAGGATGGTGCAGAGCTCAAATTTGGGGTATTGCATGGTAGAGTTGGGATCGAGAATGCCTCTACTGCTACCTAATTGATTCAACCTGCAGAAGGGTGAATAGAGTGAATGTGGTAATTTTGGGTGAATATCAACATTGCTGAGGCTCCACCAGGCCACCAATGCAGCTCTAAGACTTCACAAACAAGTGCTGGAGGTCCTACAATGATATTGGTCCAGTCATAACAGGCCACTTCTGCTTTTCCATGGTGGGTGCTGGAACTTTCCAAGGCACACACACCAGAGTTACAGTACTAAGCTATGTCCTGAGTGTGTCAGGTCCTGGTTCTCTCTCACAAGAATGGAACTTGCCTGTTCCAACTTGACTAATATCATTGTAAGACCTCCAGTACCTGTTTGTGATGTCCTGTGGCAGCATTGGTGTCCTGGCAGAGCCTTAGCAATGCTGATATCCACCCAAAATTACCACATTCACTCTGTTCACCCTTCTGCAGGTTGAAATAAATTAGGTATCAGTAGAGGTATTCTCGATCCCAACTCTACCATGCAATACCCCAAATTTGAGCCCTGCACCATCCTTATCCACTGGGTATTGAGCCAGATATGCCCTTATCAGTTGTTATCTAAATTAGTCACATGATCATTACATTGACAGTTATGATCACATGACCTGTTAAAATTGCGTTCACAGACACTGGCCCATCACTAATTAATGAACCATCACTGATTTACTGGCCCACCACTGAATTACTGACCCATCACTAATTTACTGACCCATCACTGATTTACTGGCCCACCACTGAACTACTGACCCATCACTGATGTACTGACCCATCGCAAAATTACTGACCCATCGCTAATTGTCTACTTGTCATTATATTGTGTCTTAATATTTGGAGTGTCACTCTGTCTGTTTATGTCACTCCATCGTTTCCTATAGCCTCTAACACTGCGGGAGTGGTCAAGGGCCAATATGTTCACCAGGTATTGCATGCAGCTGCAAAACAGAGGATACTCCACCATAATGCAGATCCCAATCCCATCAGTGGTGTAAGACTTGCAAAGGAAGCTGAGCTCCTTTACTACTCCCTATATGATAGCATCTTTGCCCTACCTTGACCTTTTGTATGTTTGTCTCTTATGAACCTGAGTGGGAAGTTGGTGCAGGTGGGGACCAGCATGGATGTGGGGAGTCCTGCACAGGATTGAGGGTAGTGGTATGGGTGGGGAGCTGGCAGGGTGTGGTTGGGGGGGTCTGGATGCACAGTAGGGTCCTGGGTGTGTGGTAGGGTCCTGGAAGCACACACAAGGGCTGGGCAGCATGGGGTTGGGGCCAGGGGTGAGCACAAGGCCCTGGGTATGGGCACCAGGTAGTGTGTATATAGGTACACTGACATGTCAATCCTATTGCCATGAAACCACCGTAAAAAGTTGTTAGTGGGTGTAAAACAAAGATAAAACACATAATATGTTAGTTAGCAAGTAGGGGGGAAAGGATATTGCAATGTGACATACCTTTTGATGGAGCTTGAGTGCTCAGTGGAGTTGGGGTGATTGAGGAAGACATCTGTGATGAGGGGTCTCAGTAGAGTCATGGAAACAAGCTCAGAAAGCCCTGAATGCCAAGTTTGAGAACATTCAAGGTCCTTGGTAAGTCCCTCATTGTGAAGCTCATCACCCAATGTGCCTCACTACTTTGTTGTCTCCTCCAGCTACTCTTCCGACATTTCCAGGTAGATGACACTAAGTGGTTGCCCCGCCAAATACAGTGCTTGCCACATGATTTAACCACATATACCACATAATCACACATCCTGTACTTGACAGTGCTGGAGGGATCCTAACTTCCCATATTATCTATCTGATCAGCCAGAATACTGTTAATATGATGTACAGTACAGTAGTACCAAATTTGTATGTCCAGAATGTTGACATACAATGATGTGCACGAGACCAGGGGGATGTCAACAACCTGATTGTGTTCAGCTCAAACATCTATAGCCTCGGTAGATACATACATGTATGACTGGATTGGTGATCTTGTAGAATGGGAGACTTTCCAGTAAGTCAAGCTATCTTTCAAATTTAAATCATATTGACATGTCAGACAGTAATCTTTAAATTCAATTGTGTGTGTCAGTGGGGTTAGGGTTAGAGCACATGATTTGGTATTCTATATCAGCCACAAATTCAATATTTGTTTTCTTGTTCTCTGCCATAACTGTCTCCTCAACTCTCTGCCACTCCTAACTCAATCTCAAGCACCCCCTATCAAACTTTTTGTGTCTAACACAGTGTTGCTGTTGTTTTATCCTGCCACCACAACCAAACAGCCCTCGACCTCAGAAATGTTGGAGGTTATAGGAAACGATGGAGGGACGTTAATAGACAGACTGGGGTGGAACGAACACAGAGAGAGTAGACACACTAGAAACGAAATCAGGAAGCTAATAAATTATGAGTCAGAATAGAAACTCACCTAGAAGCAAAATCAGAAAGCTGAAGAACTTCCTGTCGCTCCTAGGACTATATACTGTTTGTGTTCTATCTACTCGGAGTATAGGTAATGATCTGAGACAATAGGAACAGGGATAACAAAAGTCCGAGACATATGAAACATGTATAACTGTCAACTGTCAAACTGTCAACTGTCAGATCAGAGTAACTCTATAATAGCTGTCAATCAATGACAGGTCAAAGCACTGGGTCACTGATTTTTAACAGCCAGGGTGAAGCATAGACAGGACGATCAAGTTGTTAATTATATTAGCTATGATAGACTCCTTTGTGTTCCTCACCCTCCACAAACTCTCTAACAGGGTGGGTGTCAAGACCATGAGCTCCACTTTACACTGCTTTTCACCTGATTAGATCTTAAACTGGTGCAGAGCCTCAGTGGTGGTTCTTTGGCTATTGCTGCTGTAGTATTTGGTGTGCTTTCCCCCTTACCCTTCTTGGACACTCAGAGGCTCTCAGCATGCTTGAGACAGACAATCATGCAGATGATCAACGGGATTGGAGTCTTTAAGGTTGGGTTGATTGTTGACATTGAAGTTGTTCTGATAGGCATAGCTTATCCTGATGTTATGCTTTCTGACCCAGAAGGGTTCTGTTGTTGGCCAATCAGCCAAAGTGGTTACTTTAACATTAGAAGAGGTGCCTATTTGTTGTCAGGAGTGAACTGTGCGTCTGGAAACTAAGTTAATTACATTCTTTATGAGCATAAAGGTAAACTATATCTGCAGACAAAGAGGATGAGCTGAGGTTCGCTTATCTACAGGTCTATATAAAAGTCTGTTGCCATTTGGCATACACAAGCATAATGACTAATGAGTTACATGTGGAAAAACCACATGATATGAGAGTGTTGTCAGAGTATTTTAAGAGACAGATTGTGCATGATGGCAATTTTAAGGCTCAGAATTCCCACTCTGCACGCCCCGACCAGGATATATGTCTTTATGACGGTGAGGGATATATAGTTGCAGAAGAACCATACAACAAGTATCTATTGAAAGTTCCAAGCAGATAGGAGGTCAGTGAACACTCTTGCCCTCCTTGTCCCATGTCTCCAATTTCATTCCGGAAGCAGAAATCTACTTACAGAAATTATAAGGCTCAGAATTTGGCTGAGCGTAGCCCAAGATATCTCAAAGCATCAGGTATTGCCGCTTGTGCATGTGCATGGCATGGCTTCTTTGTACCAAACTCGGTTATTGATTTCCAAGTAGGAGAACAGTAAGTTCCCCACATACATGGGCTGTTTCAACTGCTCATATCTGAGAAATTTCAAGACAGAGGAATGTTGACTACTCAAAGACATGAGCCCTGTCTTACAGAACAAGGGGGCTTCCTGGTGCATTGGACATATATGACATCAACTGTCAACACTGTAAGCACTTCTGGGACCGGATCAAGAAGTGGCCCGAACAACTTGGCTTGCCAGACAACATTAATCAGGAAACTTTGATCTTTGTGGTTGGCTCCTTTCATCTTTCTGCACATGTGCCGGAATGCTTTTCAGAGTTCAGTTTGCATTTCGTCAACGAGATAGGCAACATTGATAAGGAGACTCTATGGGCCGCCTTCAATAACATCTCTCCCATGTGTCGCCCCATGACAGGATCCCAAAGGAGAGAAATATATGATGACTTTATGAGGGACTCTAATTGGAAGAAGATGGTCAATGCCACTTCAGACTCCCCATTTTGGGGGGCTCTAAGCCCACTTACCTATCATCAGATTAGGGGGCTTAGAGCCCCTTGGGAGCATGGATTTTAAGAACTTACCATGGGTTATTCCTTGGTAGGTGCACTCTGTGGGGGGGGATATGGTAGATCCCTGTGGTAGTTCCTACTGTGGGCTGTGGTAGATCCCTGTGGTAGCTCCTGCTGTCTGTGGTAGGTACCTTTGGTAGGTACTCTTGGTAGATACCTTTGGTAGATAGGGTTGATCAGGTGGTTGCCTATTTGGGATAGCCTCACCCTGGGAACATCCTTATTAGGAATTTGTGGGGCCTGAATGTGCCTGAATAGTTCATTGGACAGGGGTAGCACGGTATTGTTTGTGGTAGGTTATTAATATACTGGCTGTATTGGCTATTTTGGTTTGCCATATATCAAAATGCCTTTTACGGCACAATTTTGGTAAGCAAAGGGGGGTATGTGTCATAAGTAATATGGCATATACCAGGGGTACGGTATGGGCCATATAAAAATTAGACTGTGGGAAAAAATAGCAACCACCGTGGGAATACAACCACTCTGACTAATTACACCAATTAATGACCATATTGTGATGGTCAGTACAGAGCAACTGTAGTTGTATGGGTGTTGGAAGCAAAGCAAGATAACACATCCGGTGTGAATGCTTCCACAACTGCCTTCATTGTCCAACTTGTTCTGGCTCTTGTCAAGTTCACGCTTTACCGTGCAGGAGGTTTCACTGCCCAGTGATGCTATGCTAATAAAACAAATGTGCTCCGGGGTGTATTATCCTAGTGCAACTGTGGAGTTGTAGGCTTTGGTGGCATGGAGGAGGTGTTGAGGGAATAATTGAAGGAAAGGGAGATGGTTCAAGAGCAGTGGCATTATAAGAATCACAGCTAAGCTTCCCACAAGTGGCTAGCTTGAACCACAGTGGCAGTGAACTCAACCATCGGTTGTCAGTGAGTGCAGCATAGAGAGCACAAGTCAGACTCTGTGCTAGTGTGGGATGGGCATGGATATAAAAATTTTGGGCTAAATGACTATGTGGTTTTCCATGCCATGTGTTGGATCTTGCAGTGCTTGCTAAATAAACTCAATCATAAAGTTGCCTGGTGGCCTGTTTGTCCGATGAAGCGAGTGTCGGGTTGTCGAAGAACAGGAATGATATCCTGATTGCACCCTTATGATGAATGTAGATATAGTGCTCAGATTCCAAGTGTGTACAGCCCATCAATTGGCAAGCTGATTGTATAACACCATAAAGGGCTTTGAGCAGACACAAGGATATATTCAGGTCACTTCAAGTAGATTTCCTCTTCCAAATCACCATTCAGCATGGATGGGATATGGATTTGCACAGATAAAATTCAAGATGAACACTAGATGGGCACGGTTCTCATAACCTAATGACAATGAGGACCACAAATGGTTCCACCTCAACCAAGTCATGCATGAAGATAAGATAGCCATCCTCGCAATACAAGTGGCCCACCTCACACCAGACTTCGTCCACCAAATCAAACACACCTTCAACCAGTGACTCCATATAGAATAGTCACAAGGCCTTAACCCAAATAAAGGAGGGATAGTGTTCGTCCTAAACAAAGAACTCACTATAGTAGAAAAGATAACAATGGAGGAGGTCATACCAGGGAAAGCAGCCATGTTAACAATACCCTGGAACAATGACAAAAAGTTAAGAATACTCAACATATATGCACCAAACGACCCAACAGACAGCGGCAACTTCTGGAGAGAAATAACAGCGGAAATAGAAAGAAAAAAACTACAATGCCCAAGTGTCATACTCGGTGATTTCAACATAGTAGATGACTCACTAGACAGACTGCCAAACAAAGCAGACAACATGACACAGTAAAAGCCCTGAGGGAAATGAGAACAAACATGAACCTAATAGAAGGATGGAGAACAACATACCTGACAGAAAAAAACTACATGCACTATGCCAAAGAACACGGAACACACTCAAGACTAGACAGAATATACACAACCACAAAGATCCACGAGACAGCAACTGACTGGAAGATAGAACAACCAGTGATTAAGACAGACCACAAAATGGTCATGGTACGACTCACTGATCCAAAATGCCCCATGTAGGACAAGGCAGATGGACAATGCAAATACACATCATAAAAAATAAGAAATTCCTTGAAGCAGTAACAGTGAGAGGTCTAGAACTGCAAAATGCTGAGATGAACTCACCCGAGCAAATTGAAACTGAAAACACCCAAACCAGATACAAAATCTTCAAGGACGACATAATAAGATTAGCCAGGAGAATAGCAAAAGAAGACATGCCAAAGATACTCCAGACGATAGAGAGACTTGAAAAAGAGAAAAAGACAGCTCTCAACCAGTGTTCGCTTAAGGGCCTAAGAGCTAAGGACTTGTTAAGCCTTAAGGGCCCTTAACGTAAGGGTTAACGCTTTTCTAAAGATTGTAAGGCCTTCACTTAAGCCTTAACTCCAATATCACGTGATTTGATTGTAGTAAAATTTTGTAACTGAACATTGGGCAATTCTCACATATATTCTCGTGCACTATGGCCTCAGGTGGTGATATTAATGGACTATGGCTATTCTTCCACAACTCGGGGGTCAAGCAGAATGCCAGCCACTGGAAAGTACACCGCCAAAGCTGTGTTGCATATCACGAAAGGATTCTCGAAGCTGCTGCTGTCGATGATGGTCTCCTACTTGATGCAGGAACAGAGTTGCTAGCCAAGCAGGCAAGATTTGAAGCTGGTGTGTCATAATGCTCTATTATAGTGTAAATATGCTAACTTATTTTGGCCGAAGCGTGCAAATCAGCGGGATCTCTGCGCGGGGAAAAGTCTGTCTTCATTACACACATTCTAGGCCATGAACATAGTGGCAATAATGCATGCTCCCATGCTGGGAAAGATGCTATTGACATGGCAAGGGCATTGCGGGCAGCATCAAAGGCTGAGAAATCTACAGGCAGTAAACACTCGCACACAGAATCCACTTCCATTACCACTGAATCCTCATCCTCGGCACCGCCTTCCAAGAAACTCAAGCAACCCAGTATTAGGACACACATGCACACAGGCACGGAGATGCCATTTAGTGCCATCCAGATCAAAGCCATACAAGATCAGGCCCTATGTGCTGTCATCTCCGCCAATCTCCCCTTCCATGTCTACAAAAATCCGGAAGTTTTGAAGTTAGTGGCCATGCTTCGTACAGCTGGACCGGCAATTATGCCAACTGCGAAACTCGTGGGTGGAAGACTCTTAACCAAAGCTGCCGACATTGTTCATCAGAAGACAGATCACATTTTCCGGAACCGAATCAGTGTGGGAATCTGTGCTGATGGATGGAAGTCGGCGACAAGAAGCGCTGTCAATGGGATTGCTGGTAATGTTGACGGAGAGTTGTACACACTAGACCTTATAGAGGTTACTGGCGATGATTGATCCACACAATTAGATCTGTTGCTTCCTCGGCAATTTGAGCCCCGTACTCATGGACTTTGAAGTAGTCACCCAAGATCAGTTAAAACTAAAATGTATATAATGAGTATCTGCTCTGAGTGACATTGAATATTGTACCTGATGTGCCCAGCATGATGGCACTAGCATCCACGGCCTCTCTTCTCCTAGGATAATTCGACCTTTCTTCGCACCACCATCGGAATCAGTGGTAAGGTAAACCACAACACATCTGAAATCTTCTTCGACATAACCTATGATCTCCCAGAATTGGGTAGCCATTGCAATCCCATGCTTGTCATCATGGTGAAGTTTGCATGACCTTTGATGATGCTCAAAAGTGCATTAGTCTAGGGTGTACCGGACGTGTGGTTGTGCTGAGCTACCTTAGTGCGAACCTTACTCAATGGACCACCCACTGTATCACATTTCTGTGGTTGCTACTTGTCAAACAGGCATTGCAAAATGCTGTAATGGAACTCCGTCCGGCTATCATCAAAGCTCAAGTTGGTGTAGCTACATCAGCTGAGCATCGCCATTTAACTGCTGATGCCAAGGAGCACTGTGATGTAATTGAAAATTACTCGTTTTGGGATGGCCTGGAGCAGGTTGTCAGGGACATCGAGCCAATTTGTTATGGGACTAACATCAATCAAAAAGATTCCACCCGACTAGACCAAATCCTTCTCACACTAGCTGGCATGTACTTGCACTTCAGTGAACATCCCGAGCCCAAGGTTTCAGCAGCCATGAAAAAGTGCCTGGAGAAGCGCTGGAAAGATTGTGACCAGCAGATTTTTATCTTGGCTTTGGTGCTTAATCCCTTCGAGGGACTTTCACGCTTCGGTGATTCAGCGGGTTTGAATTATATCAAATTAAATGGAATAGTTCTCAGGGTACCCTATTTTACCCTATTTTACATCATCAGATCTGCCATTTGTGTACTAACCTTGACTACTTAGCTCTATAGACGCCTCCACAGCCGCCCAGACAACCTGGATGGTCCTGAATTAAGGGGTCAGAAGGAATGTGCTGTTTCCACCGCATTTTTCCACTTCCTGGCTTTGACTGGCCCCTTTGCGAGCTGGAGGGATGAGGCGGCTGATTTCCCGGTGAGTAAACTCTATTACATCACTGTAGGACCATTCATTATCAATATTGATGTCATTCTCAGAGTACAGACCCTATTACTGCATGGTTTGCTTTTCAGAGCATTCTCAAGGTTGCCGAACTGGGTGAATTTGCCCTCATCTTACTCAAAGTTGTAGCCAGTCAAGGTGGCGTAGAGCGAATCTTCTCAGACTTAAAAGTCAAACAAACTCATTGCCGCGCGCATCTCAGGCTGGCAAAGCTAGGGAAAATGACTAAAGTAAGTTCATCCGTGTTAAACTCAATTAATTGAATTCAATAGGTCGGTGCCGATATCAAGGCCAAACATCAGGCACTCGGCCTTGCAAAAACACGAGGCAAGTGAAATAATCACAGTTCAACAGCAGCTCTACTTGCGGTGCCTCGGTACCGCGATCTACTGGCCGATCTGGACAATGAAGACGAAACGGAGTGTGGGCGCTTGCTTGTTAACAGTGCTGCAGGGTGGCGCACTGAAATGGCGAAGTGGGTTGGAGAAGCACACAACGCCAAAGAAGCCGACGACTCGGACAATGATGCAGATGATGCGGGAGTTAACTTTGCTTTCCCCACCACAGCCGCTGCATGGAAGCCGACAAGGTTGGCGGCCTTAAGAATGGTCCAGCTGGAACAAAGATAAGAGCCCAAGAGATGTGATCTATGCCCTAAAAGACCCTAAAAAAGAACAGCAACCATACACACCAGACACCAGAAAGATGGCAGAGCTGGCGAGAGACTATCATGCTGAACTGATGAGAGACAAGATCCCTAAAGACGAACCAGATAGAGCAAATGACATGGTGGAGATACTCCAGCAGATAACAGATGACCAGAAGCTATCCGAAGACAAAAAAGAAAGACTGGACACAAACCTAACATACAAGGATATAGAGGAAGCCCTAAGAAACAGCGAGAATGGCAAAGCAACCATCAGGAAACACTAAAATTCCCGGTAGTTGCAGCCTTAGATACAGGTCTGTATAGGAGTCTATGGGTTGCTATGAGTAATTCAGATGCTACAGTAGGTTCTCATAGCCTCCAGTAGCAGTAGTCAGGGTCTATGTGAGGTCTGGTAGTGGTAGTGATGATCTATGTAGGGTAGGGTAAAGGTCAATATGTATTACATAAAGGCGGCGAGGGGATGTTGCGACAAAGTTCTTGTGGTGAAATTCCTTCGAATCCTTTTTTCAGAGTCCACTCGGGATCGGTGGAAATGAGCCATGGTGACAGATGTCAATGTGATCACTGAGAATTTCAGAATTCATCCCTTGCTTCCCACCACCATCTCCCGTCTTCCTTCCTATCACTTGTCCGTCCCTTTACCCTTCGCTAACATCTCAATGGATTGCAGTGGTGGATGGGTTTTTCACAGTGAGTCGCTACCCTGCCATATGTGCGGAGTGCACATGGCGGGGTAGGTTATCAATAGTGGAAAAGGTGCTACCATGGAGGTAGCTGGGGCCTGGTTTGAAGATCAGTGGGGAGTCCTGGGCAAAGGACAAGGTGTGTTAATCCCCTCAGTCGGCTTGAGTTCAAGGTCATATCCGCTCCTTTCCCTATGCTCTCTGTGCATATGGCGAAGGGGCGCCGGTACGGCAAACTGATATTCTTGTGAGTTTCGCTTTTCCCCTGTTATCTGTAATGAATAAGGATGTCCCAATGTAGGGCCCACCCACATCCACTGCCAGCCCCAGGATCAATTGAGAGCCAGTGGCAATCCCATTTTGCCAGCCACCCGTGTCCATTTTAGGCCAGCCCCTGGGCCCGCCATCCAGCCCCGGGCACCTACCAGGCCAGCCCGGGGTTATTCCCAGGCCTGTCAGCCACAATTGTGGCATACAGCAAGACATGGGGCATGATTGATTATGTGTTGCAGCAGTGCTGGGCAATAATTGATTATTTCCTCAGCAAATTGCTGCGAAAATATCAATTACAATCGCAGTAATTGCTAGGTTTATTCCAGACCGTTCTGACAGCAATTGCTGTATCTATTCAATTAAAGCAGCCAGGTCCACTGCATCGCGCAGGCGCGGTTCTCAAAGCTCTTCAGCCGTTTGGGGAAAAGGCAGAAGGATGATGTCCTCCATATCCAGGCAAACGAGAACACATGGCGGAACGACCACGTGAATCTTTGTGTGTTCTCAACAGCGTGCCATGGTGAGATCCCTAACAGGAAGAACGGTGCATGGCGTCTCCCATGTGCACAGTGCTGCACTGTCCTTCGCGACAAACACTTCAAACAAGTAATCAACAAACCCACACCCAGCGATGAAAACTATATCTACGCCAACTTTCGGTTTCGAAACCAGCTCCTTGGCCAACAGTATGTGAAAAACATTGGACTACGTGATCTCATTGAAAATTTAGTATGTCCTACACTATCCTTCATCACACAACTAGGATTCATGTAGAATGCGAAGAATACACCATGTGTTCATTACCCACAGGGGGTTCTGTCCAGCAAATACAATGACACCAATGTGTTTGGTGGTCTGGTTCATGCAATGATGACAAAGCTGGATCGCGAAGAACATGGTGTCGGCATGCAGAATTTCTGCTACCCACCTGCCTACAACGAGTTTATGCACCTTGTAAACATACACAGCCCTCGTGCACATCATTTCTTAAAGGCTTACTTGCCTGCACAAACACACCGTAGCATCCAGTAAGTTTTTTACCCTGCTTTGTTTTGTCTATGTTTTAACTCATTGTGTTCTACCCTATTAGTATTCAAGAGGCTCAGAAGCCATGTTTTCCCATGTTGATTGGGGACAAAACTTTCGAGCTGGTAAATGATTATCTTTGAGCCCTGGAATACACAGGTGAAGTGGGTTTGAGTTGTGATGACACCAAGCTTACTGAATCTACTTGGCTGTATTGGGATGCGGCAGAAAAATGTCACTATCTGGTCGGTGCTGTCGGTGGTCCTATTCATGTTTTTGATCCAGAACAAGTTCAACCCATCCTTAATGACCTGAAGACAATTATTTCCAAAAAGGTGAGAACTGTATTTGCTGTTCTGTCTATGTGTTCTCATTTCATTCAGGTTAGACTATGGTGCCTACAAATCCCTTTGCCGAAATGCCCACCCATTATTGTGGCAGCCATCCTGATTGGTGATTTCTCGGCAGATGATCTTCTGCCTCTTCTAATGAAGATTCTTTTTGGCATTCTCGACCTCAAGATTAAAGTCATATCTTATGCTTGTGATGGCACAGCAGTTGAGTGGCGGGTCTAGACCCTTCTCACGAACATGGCTGATAGCTACATCACCTACACTGTCAAGTCGCCTCGCCGCGGCTTCGGTGATGTTGAAATTTGTGTACCTGTGTTCCGTGGACAGCCTGTTGTTATGATACAGGACTCGAAACATGTCCTCAAAATCTTTTGCAACAACCTCTTTACAGGCGTGCGGCTTTGGCAACTTCACCGCCCTGTATAGTCATATTTGTAAGACCCTGCCGGCGATCTGCAATGTAGCGACGAAAGTAGTCTAGTAACGAAGTTATATTGTGAACATAAGAAACGGAAAACATCCTGCATACCTAGTAACGAAGAGAATAAATCTAAAGAACGAGAACGAGAAGTTTTCCAGTAAGATATAAGATCATCTGATGCGGAATAGCCCCTGACCGGCCGATCAAACACTCGGCCGCGTTTGCGCACCAGCCGCTTTTGCAAGCGGCCGCTTTCGTTGCGCGCCCGGCCGCTTTTGCAAGCGGCCGGTCCGGCCGGCTTGTCGAACATCCGGCCGAAATAACGCGAATCCGAACCTCTGCATCCCATATCATAACAATATTTGAGAGGCTGCATTCAAAGATGGCAGCCCTCTGTACCACCAAGAGTTGAAAAAACAGACAAACAGGATGACAACGCAGGCACACACCTCTTTTCAGCTGCGAGCTTGCAGTGGATTTGCCAGGAGTTCCCAAGTACATTGGAGAGATCATCTATCTCTTTGTATTCAGAGAACTAATTGACGCATACCAAAGCCAAACCATGGGACATGCAGAGCGCCTCCAGTTCGTCCTACAGGCACGGTACTTTATTGATTTCTGGCAAGCATTTCTTTCAACATCGGGCTATACTCTCACCCAACACTGCATATCACATGTGGCGCTCGATATCACAAGGTTCCTCATTGACGGCCATATTTCACTGGTCATTGTGTACCGTGACCGTGTCTACAACATCCTCCCCCTCCTCCCTTGGTTACACTCCAGTGAGCCGTGCGAACACGTCTTCGGAGAGTCTCGTGTGCTTGTCGAAGACTTCACCCTCCTTAATCTCTATTACATGGTCCCCAAACTCAACCTAGTCATCCGTGAAGCAGTCCTTCGTGGGCAAGCTACCACACCCAAGGCTACGGCCAGTGGGTATTGCCACACATACTTTGATGTCGGTGATGTTAATCTTGCGGAGCTGGCACAATTTCGATCCAATTCCCGCATCGAGCAAGCTGCAGCGAGGGCCGCCGATGAAGCAGACAGTCTGGTTCATCTGCTTGGCCTTGAGCCACGTTGTTTGCAACATATCCTCCAAGGCACCACTCCGACACCTCACTTCCCGTCCATTGATGAATGGTATATGGATGATGATGATGAATACGGGAGTGAGGATGATCCAAATGAGCTAAACGAGCTCTTGATTATAGCGGAGGAATATGAACTGTCAGCGAAAGACGACACTGAAACATTTAAGCTGACATGTGCAGCATTGTCACTCGCTGCTGATAACATGATGAAAGTGTGAGTTTTAGCAGCTTCAATTTCTGAATTAACAACAGCTGATAACGAGACTTTAGACAAGGATATGAATACCCTATGGAGGAAGAACTCGAAGAGAATTATGCTGAGCACTGCCGCATCATCGGCAATGCATTGAAGAATAGCCTCGCTCCAGTCAACTACACCGAGGCCTTGACACCCTATAAAGTGCGTGATCTGGACTTCAAGGCCGTTGTAGATATTCGCCGCCAACATCAAACAAAGCAGGCTGCTCTCGGTATACGGACGAGGCAAAATCAAGGTGTCATCGTTCAAGCAGACCACTCAGTACATCAGCAACTTGTATGTCGCTTTCACGAGGTTCTACGTGAATATCAACCACCTCCCTCGTCTCACGGGAAGAAGAAACACAATATTTGGTGGGAATCTATTACCGGCCAAGCTCCTGTAGCAGGGAACTCTGCAAAACTACATCAGGTCTCATGATCGGCTGTGGTGTGTTTCCCTGCTTATCTGTACTGTCTTATTGCTAATACCATAACAGTGCTTGCTATCTATGTCAAATCTGCCGGTGCCGGTGGGAAGCATGGTTCCGTCACGGCAGTTGAGAGAATCACGCAGGCATCTTACATTGTGGTTCAACTTCTCGAGCACAGGGCAGCTGAGCTCTTTCTAGCTATCCCTGAGGCTACGGCACTTTTGAGAACACTACACTGGCTGGGGGCTAGAATCAGACAATTTTTGAGTCTCAGGTGTTGAAAAAAAAAATCGGACATTTACCCTCAGATTCCGGGATTTTGGATACGGCCTACATCAGCATATTCAGGGGTCCTACTCTGCTACCCCCATGCCCCAGGCACCATTCAGGCACATTCAGTCACCACAAATTCCAAATAAGGATGTTCCCAGGGTGAGGCTATCCCAAATAGGTTCTCGCAAGCATTCCAAGCCATACAGTATTACAACTAGCACTAGTATTCTTCGCAGCCACCTACACTTGGCATATCAATCACAGCTAAGTGCGCTCAGCAAAAGCTTGCTCAGTTTCAGGATTGCATGGAAGAACCAAAGGATACCACACAGCCGGCCCCTCGAATGCGGCTTTTCGAATGCAGCTTTTCGAATGCGGCTTTCCTCAATGAATGTTCTTGTGGGATTTATTGCGGCGGATGACCAAGTAAGTTTAAATGTATCATTTGCTTAATTAGATCACTGACTTGTTGTTATTTTGCAGTCCATCAATGTGATTGAGAATCCACAATTGTGGGCCCTGTTTCTCATGCTTCGAGAGGAGCTTAGGGATGAAGATATTCCCCACCGCACCAAGGTTTGCAAGTGCATACTTGAAGTATGGGATGAACATCTCGAGCAACTAGCTGACCAAATGAAGGTATGTGAGCATTAATATTGTTCTCGAACATACACTGACCAAAACAGGGGTCTCTCAGCAAAATATCTTTCACCACAGATATGTGGTCCGACACGAATCTCACCCCTTTCATGGCCATAACTGCTCATTGGATCGAGGGAGCCCCATTGCAAACATCTTCTGGGCCTCAACATAAGCTCGGGCGGACCTCATCGGCTTCAATCAGGTCCCAGGCCACCTCGACAGTGAGCATCTTGCTCATGCATTTCTGCATGTACTGGATTGTGTTGGAGTCGCCCCAAAGGTAAGCTACATGTGCTGTTATATTTATAATCACTAAAATCACACACCTTTTCAGGTCAGTTGGGTGACTCTTGACAATGCTAGCAACAATGGTACACTCTCTCAGCTGCTTTCCGCATGTTGTGAACTTGACGTGTAAGGCCGTGCTCAAAGAGATCACAGATATGAAGTTCGTGGCGGCCAATGCCCATGATTACGTCCCTTCAGGCCCAGCACCTATAAACTTCTTAGATGTGCTTAACTGCAACCCTATTGCAACTGTACGAACACTAGTATGTGTGGTAAGTGTTGTTGTGTTGTTGTTTTGCTTCCATGCTAACACACTATGATGACAGATTTGTGCTTCGTTACTGCAGTGGCAGTATTTTTCCGATGTGCTTCAGACATTAGAGCAAAAGGATCTCCAGCTCCTTCGAGACATGGATGTTAGGTAGGTGGTCGTCCATGCTCCTTATGGTTGAGCGTGCCATCCTGCTTCACGGGGTAAGCCATTTTTAGTGTTAATATTTTTGTTGGATGCTGACAACACTGGTAGGCCATTGACATATTTCTTGCATCAAATGAGATGGAAGAGTTGCGGAAGTATCAGCTTGCCACATGCCAGTGGGATGCCCTTTCCGTATTCCAGAAAATATTGGCGGTGAGTACCATTGCCTGTGCTACTTTGTCTGCTTATCTAACTTTGATTACCATAGGTTCCCCATGCTTTTCAGGAGCGTCTCACAGCTGAAATGGTGCCTACCCTTTGCGAGGCCCTTCCTTCCTTCAAGGCAATGAAGGTGAGATGGGAGCAGCAGAAACGGGAGATGCCCGAGGCTGCCCACATCATCAAGGCGGGCCTCAAAAAACTTGGGGAATATCATGAGTATGCACAGCCTGTCCCAGCGTACACTTTATCAATGGGTATGTATCAGTGCACTATGCTTTATATTTCATGCTCTGATTTCATTTCAAGCCATTAACCTGAGAATGGAGTTTGAGTGGATCCGACTCCATGACCCAGAGCATTTGCATGATGTGAAAGTTCTGTTCTTACGTAAGGTATGTTGCTTCCTACATAACCTAATTACAAGTCTCTGTTTAATTTACTTTGCTTAGCTCCATCCTTACTACCACATGGTAGTCAATACACCAGCCCCATGGCGCACCACCACTGTATCACATGACATGTGGACTGCTGATGTCTTCGGGCTGCCCAACTTTGCAACACCTTTTCAGAGAAGTCTTGAAGCTGAAGTGGACACATATATATTGGATTCACCATGCGGAACTACATCTCTGAATTTCTGGCAGGTAAGCAAGTCGTGTTATTGCAAATATGACATATATCAACAATTTGACAGGAAAATCAAACTCGTTTTCCCACAATTTTTGCCCTTGCTATGGATGTCCTCCCCATCCAAGCATCTGCAGTACCTTGCAAGCGTGGTTTTCCTTGGCGAAAGAAACCATGTCAGTGCAGCGCAACAACATGGGTGCTGAGCTGATGGAAGCACTGCAAATGTTGAAGTTCTCGATTGTGAAAGGGTGTGGCCTCGATTTTACCTCTGTTATTATCTGTGCAGAGGAGTTGAGGGTCATGGAGGAGTGTGCAACTGATAGGGCAAGCATTCCAGAGGACATGATAGCTTTCATCCGTAGTTTACATGTATTCGAAAAGTTCTGAAGTGTATTATTTCCTTAAAAGGAATGAGCCGCGGCTTCAGCCAAGCCGAGCCGAGCCTATGCCCAGCCAGCCAAATTTATCTGCTCCGGAGCCAAGCTGATTGCAATGAAGCCACAAGCAGGCGAGAGCCAAGCCAAGCCAAGCACTGCCGAGCCACAGCAACACTAGTGCGAGCTAGGGGCGACACATCCAAATGTGATTGTAATCCACCGGTGATTGCTTAGCCCTTTGCAGGCATCATCAAGTCATGCACCCATATTCAGTCATTAGCAGTAAAGTGTTCTCATGCCAAACGGGGCGCTCTGTTGTAATCTTCAGGATGCGTACAATGGCAGGACATTTGAGGTTTATGGTATAGCTAAGAATTAGCTCACCTGGACAGCCAAAAACCTTGCTTACTCTCTCTTTATCCGTAGTAATCACCCAAACTGGGCTGAACCCTGGTGCACCTGCATAGACACTTTCTATGAATGAAGTTCAGACTCTGGAAACAGCAGACGGACCTGTGTGGTATATACCACCTGGAGAGCACCCAGAGTAGGGGTGGGTGGTGGTGCCGTGTCCTGCACAGATTTGGAGCGTAGAAATATATAAGAAATTAGGTGCAGCGCAGAGATGGGCTGATAATACTCGTGGTCAGCAAAAAATTCCGGATTTTTACCTTTTTGGGTCAGCAAGTGTTCAGACATCGATAAACCACCACAAAGCCTTATTTATGCTCAGTACAAGGAGTGTATGTTGTAGATAAATGCAATATCATGCTGCTAACCAAAGCTGGGATATCAGGAAGCCGTGTGTGCAACGTCACAGGGAAAATGGTGGAAATTTCCGCCACAGTGCAACAATGTCTCCCTGCGCTGCATGCTGTACAAATTTCCGAGAGCGGAGTTCTAGTTGGGATGACACTTTATATATCTCATTAATGGATTCTGTCTCTTAAAACAAGGCCTTGGATTTTTTCTTCCCTTGTAGCGGGGCTGTTTAGGGAAATCTCACAGATTCCACAATTTGCTCTGTAGCATGCTATAAAATACCATCTATGATCCCCACTGTCTCCTGTGTCTACTTTACACTTAATGGAACATGATTATCAAAATAAATGACAGAAGCAAGTGTACAATTGCGCTGCAAGCTCGTCGATGTGTGAGACGGCGAGCCAAAAAAGGAAATATCCGGATTTTTTTGCTGACCACGAGTATACCCTTTGGCTCATATAATCTGCTAGGTATATGCATACTGCTAGTGTTAAAAGAGGTGCGGATAAAAAAGACAGCTGTGGAATATAGAGTACTGAGTTGCCAAAGTGTGCTTAGGGCCGCTGCAGGAGCTATACACTTTAATGTGATTAGTGATTTAATAATACATGTAGACAAATATCAAAATGTTAATATAACACCAGTACAAAGCTAACAGCCATGGCACAAATATAAACATTCAGAGGCATACAATTCGAGGGTTTATACAGAAACACGGTTGATGGGTGCATGTTCAGGTACAACACAGCACGAACCATTACAAGATTATGCACAAGCACTCCAAGCCAATGAGCTCTTCGCTGGTGTCCATTTAGTACTGGCTGATAATGTAAATTCTCTGTTGGACATCCTGCAAACCAAGACCATGCACACCCATGATGTGGTCGATGATCCTGACAGCAGCCTGGTGATCAGCCTGCAACTCTAGACGGGAAAAGTCGTAGCCAGAGTCCGGGATAGTACTGGTCATGCAGGCTGGGGTCATACTTGCCAGGTTCCTTGATCAAAATTAGAGCCAGGATTGGCCTGCGGTACATGGGACATGTACACGACTTGTTCCATATTAGGAATCATCTCTTCTTCCTCCTGCTCTCTCATGTTCCTGTGTGCTTCCGGTCCCCTGTCCCATCCCCTGTCCCCCAGTCTCCTGTCTTCCCTCCAGCGGGACAGTTTCATCTTGGTGACAACAGTGGTTCTTACTCTGCAATCTGGCTTCACGAATCACCTGAGAACTCAAATCAAGCCTAATACCTGCACCAGCAAACCAGTCCACAACAGCCCAGCAACGCGCAGACCGTGCATCCCGTCGCAATTCACCTGCATTCCCACCAGAACTAGACCAAGAATCCATTGGCAGAGCTAGCACAGCAACCATCCAATCATCTGACTCAAACCTGTCCACCTCCCCACCATCCAGCCCACTATCCCCACTTCCCGACGCAGCTGAATTCTGGTTCACAGCCACCGGACCACTACACTCACCACCTCTAACAACCTGAACCCCTATCCCCACCACCCCTATGCTCATCATTCCCCCTAAAAGCACACCCAAGCCCTCCGAAGATAGCGACGTCGAGATGCCTGATCTTGAACTCTTCGGAGGCGAGGACAGACATAAGGAGAATCCACAGAACTGGCTGCGCAAACTCAAATGCTCCAAGTTCAAGGTGGATACCCCGATGCCCAGTGTGCCTATGTACTTGAGAATTACCTCAAGGATGACAGTCTGGCTGACAAATGGTTCCAAGCCCTCCCACCCGCCATAACAGCCGACTGGAAACTCTTGGAAACTGCATTCCACCAGCACTGGCCGCCCCTCACCAAGGTGGGACTGACAAAGGATGCACTCCGCGCTAAATTCCACCTTCTTGTCCTCAAAACGGAGGGCATAGGTCTCACAATTGGAGAAGACCCCGACAAAGTGTATACACATGTTGACTGGGTCCAATGTGCCCAAACCCTGGTGGAGAAGATCGGAGACACTAACAGCAACCTTATCGCCATCCACAACATGCCAACAGCACTCAACATCATGCTCAGCAGCACGGACACCAGCACTTGGGCCAAGTTCTCCGAGGCGGTATGTGCTCTCAACATAAACAATCTCCCCCTCGCAAACAACCAGAACATCACCCTCGACACAGCCACCTCTGCCCTCACAGCCCTACAAATGTGTGGCACAGACTACACCCGACAAAACTCCCACACCCCTGCCGCATCATACTCCTCACCGCGCATGACAGCTCGCACACACCCTACTCCAGAATGCAACCAGCACCGGAACCACAGATCCCTGCACCAGCAATCACTCCTGCGGCCGCAACAGCACCAGCCACTCCCACACCACGTCCATTCACACTGAGCACCCCGGTTTGCACGCCAGCCCACAATGTATGGCCCCCGACCCCCTCGCCCACACCAGCCGGGAACCAGCTAGTCGTGCTGGCACAGCAAGCAGTCACCGCCAACCAGCCACTTGCAGCAATGGAGGAGGGCCATCGTGAATATACCACAACTTACAATAACTGAATCAACAAGTACGGCAGAGAGAAACACCCCGACTTCAATACTGATCACTTCCTGCTCACACCAGGCTCGTCGCCCATGGGATCTGGGGAGTGCTTCCTGTGCGGGCACACCAGCCACATGGGGTGTGATTGTGTTAGCATCAACAAAATCCCACCTCAAGAAGCTGTCTGGAGAGCTAGAGTCAAAGGCACTATAAACTCATGTTGCAGCCGCTTCACGGAATCACCCGGAGTCCTACCAATATACCAAATTGATGCCGAAGACATTGAGATTGATCCAGCAGTATATGACCACACCTTTACTACAGATCCTATGATACCATTGTACGGCCGATCACGCAAAATGCACGATAATATTGTGCCACTGATCGCAGGCCGAGCAATCAATATGTATGTGCGGGCCGAGTGATTGATACATACATGCAGGCTTGTTTGTTTCATTGCATCGGCTGAGACGGATTTATTGTGCCAGCTTGTCGGCCAGGTACGAATTTATCGCCAGCTGGATATGAGTTTACCGTGCCAGCCGAGTGTGAAATTAGTACACCACCCTATACTAGGGTTCCCATGGTACAGCCCAATTAGTCCGTTCATGGGCTTGTGAACAAATATTTCCCCCTCCAAATATGGTGTATCCTATATAACCAGAAACAAATTCTTCCATAGAATCCGAATCAGGAATCCATTTTGGGATTGGGTGCCCATAGCAACAGGTGCAGGTGATTCTGGTGGCTGATAGGTGGCACCATATGCCCAATTTGGAAATGGGTGATACAGGTACTATCTGGGGGTTATCTGGGAGTATTTTTCAAGGTGAGATCAGATCCGGGCACCAATCATGATTTGAACAGTCTGATCACAAGATATGCACAATTGATCAAATTACTGATAAAGCACTGATAAGGCTGGATATCAGCCAATTCTTGATAGATAAGAGTGAACCTGAGCTCAAATGAAAGCTATTATTAGCCTCTATCCAGATCAATTTGGTGGTCACATTAGGTGGGTGGCAATATCAACCCAATTATTTCTGCTATCAGGTTCTACATATATAGAGCACTGCCAGAAACGCTACCTAGACATTTGACCCATTTGTAGTGCCATCCTCCATATAACCCCCCTCGCAAATGGCTATATAGACTGCCATTTGATCTCCACTTTGTGCAGGTGACAAGATATCAGCCCAATTATTTCTGCTATCAGTTTCTACATATATAGAGCACTGCCAGAAATTGCTACCAAGACATTTGACACATCTGTAGTGTCATGTGGGAGTGTACCCTCCATAAATGTATGTGGAAAAAAGATTGAAGATGATCAGTTAGGTACTCAGCTGTATATAGCTGGAACAGTGGTTTAAGAATGAACCAAGTCCAAGACTGTATGCACTACTGATCTATACCCTGTATTATAACCGGCAAGTACATTAGGTGGGCCTGCACCAGGCCCCACAAGGGACGGCCAGTCTATTGTGTGAAAAGTCAAACCGCTTCCCTCTGGTGAAACTCACTTCCAAACTCTCGCTGGTAACACTTGTTGACCCCTCCCAGCGTCTGTTGTCCTCTTTTCCAAGTACAGAAGCCAGATGGAGGATATTTCTTCCAGTGTGTCATGGGCACTGTTTCCCTATCCCAAGTGCCAGGACATGCTAACTGCGACACACTGGAACCTGCCCAACCCACCTCTTGTTGATGAGCCAACAGACCTACTATATCCAACACCCCCACCACACCTACTTTGTCACAACACCACAAACTATCCTTTGGTGCTTGTATATGCTCCAAGCCGTGTAGTTTTGTGACAAATCATTCACAGTAGCCTGTTCGGTGAAATGCATACTATAAGCCAATCATGGTTCACTCAGCAAAAAAACCAAAAAAAAAAAAAGGCTCACTGGCCAACTCATTATATTGTACCCAAAACTCGGAGAGATGTCTCTTTTTCTCATGTTGTAAAGTTCTGTCTGTCGGATCCTTCGTTTATGTATACCTCTCGTACTGTAACTGCATGTGTAGCCCCTCAGGTACCCATGGACATCCCTTTCTTGGCACGCAATGACATTGTTTTGTCCTATAAATTGTGCACTGCCGTCTGCGAAAAATCAGGATTTGACTGAATACACCCATGGCTAGGCCTGATACCTCGAGGGATAACACTGCTAGCGGACCTGCTAATTGAAGGAAAAGTGCTGCTGCTCACATAGTCTCTGACCGAAAGGCTCTCCTGAAACAGTTGAAGACACTGCCAATAATTCAAGCTCAAGCTGATGTGAATAAGTTGAGAAACTGTGTTGGTGCTATTTGTGAGTGTGTCAAGATTTTGGCAGCACAAGATGAACTGAACAAGCTCAGAGACAAAGTGAAGGAGACTTACAAGGAGGTCTTCACTGATGTGCCACACATTGATGAGCTGCCTCATGTATATTACAAAATTAAGCTTCAGGGTACAGCACTCCACACAAGTATAAAGAAGTGTGGGGTATTCTGATTCAGCAACATCTTGATGCTGGACGGATAAGGCTGTCTAATTCTCAACATTTGTCACCGGCTTTCATAATTCCGAAGGCGGATAAGACGGTTCTCCCACATTGAATAAACAATTACCGTCAGTACGCACCAGGATGCTTTTGATGGTATCAAATGATTAGTGACAAGCCGAGAGTGCATAATTAGCATTGATCACGAGAATCCGGGCAACAACAGTATTTATGTTACATGTGACGCCTCGGAATGGCGATCAGGTGCTGTATTGTCTTTCGGTGAAACATGAGAGACTGCTCGACCCGTGGCTTTTGAGTCCGCCCAATTCGGAGGCGTGGAATTGAATTACCCGGTACATGAGAAGGAGTTGCTCGTGATTGTCTGTGCAATGAAGAAATTGTTGCGCAGTCAAGAGATAACAGTTGTTGTGTAAAAAAGGTCATCTTGTTAAAGGCTATACTATAGGAACAGAACGACAATGTTGCAGTGGCATGACATCTAGGCAGAGGCAGTGTAGACACAACTAGAAGCGAAATCAGGAAGCTGATTAATTAGAAGTCAAAACATACAAACTCACCTAGAAGCGAAATCAGGCAGCTGGTGAACTTGCTGTCGCTCCTAGGACTATATACTAATCATACACAATAGCTAAGGTCCGAGACAATAAGGACAATAAGAACAATAGGTAGCAAAGATAACAAAGTCAGAACAATAGAACAATAGAACAATAAAACAATAAGAGTGAGAACAATAAGATGGAACTGTCAATCATGTATCTGTCAAACTCTATAATAACTGTCAATCAATGACTAGGAAAAGCGCTGGGTCACTGATCTCCAACAATGTCGAAGCCTGTTTCAGGGCGCAGAGCTTTGATGAGGTGAATTCCTTGTTCTGTGCGCATGATGAGTGCGGATAGTGATTCATTGTCCCGCTTCTTGATAGAGAACAGGTCGTTGTAGGCGTTGTAGCGATTGCCAGGCTGCTGCGCCTCATGCACACTTTTGAGCGCCTTCCAGATGGCTACTGGGTCATCTGCTGTTGTGGTGCTGATGTGCATTTTCTATCCTGGGCTGAGGGACAGGGTAATGATACCACATGCACGCTCGGCGCGGTCTTCCCAGTTGTCCAAAGCTGTTTGCTGCAGCTTTCTTTCTGGAGCGTCGGAGCTATCTGCCTTGGGCTTGGTCTGAGTCTCATTGACAAGACGCCATAGCATCTGTGATTGCAAGAGAGCTTTGGTATCAACAGACCAATTGGCGTAGTTGGTTTCATCGAGTTTGGGGTAGGTGGGTAGGCCAGAAAGTGTTGCCATGTTGTTGTTTTACTGGGGTATGCACCCTGTGTGGGGATCTGGGCGAGGGTGGTAGACAGATACTGCAATTTTGAGCGGCCTAGGACATGTGGGAGGTGTGGGAGCGAAGGTGATGAGTGTTGGTTGCAATGTTTTATGGCAAGGCTTTTGCAGCATAGAGGGACGTCTCAGTACGTAGGAATGTGATTTAACTGATGGATTGGATGGTGTTTTATAGAGTTAAACTCAAGTAAAGCATGGAAAGATGATGCAGGGTGATATGGTGGAAGAGGATGTCTGAGAACCTTGAGTGCAGGAGCGTACATGTGTGGCAGTGAGAGCGTAGTGGGGATGCAAAAAATGTGATGAGCTTTCTTGTTGTAGAATGTCTAGAGCGCGGGGCTCATAACCTATTGAAGGTTATAGGACTAGATGCGACGTCTTTATAGAGTTACTCCGAGTTTTGACAGTTATTATAGGGTTTTGACATCTGTACATATTAGACAGCTACCATCACCACGTGTCTCGGACTATTGTTTTCCCTATCTCACCGTTTGCATATGTGTTCGCTTTATCTATTGTCCTATCATCTCGGAGCTTACATATGTTCCGGTTAGATAGGACACATTCTAGTATATAGTCCTTGGAGCGACAGGAAGTTCTCTAGCTTCCTGATTTCGCTTCAAGTGTGTCTAACCCTTGTGCATCAATTGTTAAAGACTATAGGACTGATACGACGTTGCAGTGACGAAGGAACTGTTAAACTGGGGAATACCATCCAGTAATCTGGACTTCCCAAGTGGCAACTTAGTACCCTGCAATGCCCAATGAACAAAAGTTGTGGTCAGTTGCAGGTCCATACTATGTGTATAGCCTACAGGTTTACTGTCTCCTAAGGCCGGATGGTGTAGTTGGTTGCATCTCTGAGCGTCTATCAGGAGGTCCCTGGTTCAATTCCAGGTCTGGCCACTTTTTCCATGACAATGTTATTCCACTGCCATCATTATCCTTTAACAGGAACAGTTGATGCGCAAGAGTAAGACACACTTGAAACGAAATCAGGAAGCTAATCAATTGAGAGATAATAAGAAACATACTTTGAAGGTTGATGCTGGCAAGGAGATCTGCTGGATGCGCCAGCTCTTGGAGGAATTTGGCTATTCATTTAAATCCCCATCGACTCTGCTGGTAGACAATCGGTCTGCCATTGATGTAGCCAAGAATCCGGAGCACCATGGACGTATGAAGCACTTGGATCGCAAGTGGTACTGGCTTAGGCATGAGATAGAACTTGGGACCATGACACCCAAGCACATCCCTGGAGTTGACAACATCACTGATATCATGACCAAGGAGCTGCCTAGAGTCAAGGTGGTCGCATTCAGAGAAGGGATGGGAGTAGCCATTCGATCAGTTGCACCTTAGAGGATTTTGGATGCTGAGGATGCACTGGGTCAGGAGGGGCTGTTGGAGATCAGTGACCCAACGCTTTTCCTAGTTATTGATTGACAGTTATTATAGAGTTGGACAGATACCTGATTGACAGTTACATCTTATTGTTCTTACATCTTATTGTTCCTTTTGTTCTTTACGTCTTATTGTCTTGTTATCTTTGTTCCTATTGTTCCTATTGTCTCGGACCTTCGCTATACTCCGGTTAGATAGATAACGATTAGTATATAGTCCTAGAAGCGACAGGAAGTTCACCAGCTTCCTGATTTCGCTTCTAGGTGAGTTTGTATATTTTGACTTCTAATTAATTAGCTTCCTGATTTCGCTTCTAGTTGTGTCTAACTGCCTCTGCCTATATGTCATGTCACTGCAACGTCGTCGTCTTGTTCCCATAGCCTTTAACAGAGAGTTACTTGCCACTGAAGCGTCAGACGATGCAGGCAGTGTAGATGATGCTGCTGCTGTGACGTTGGCCTGCTGGGCGGTGGAGGTGACTGGTTTGGACCAGGGAGGATGTGGGCCAGCAAAGTCAGGGTTGAGGAAACACCTGTCTGAAGAGTGACCAACATCTTTCTTGTGGAAAGTGCAGTAGAATGTTTTGAATGGAGGTTTCGCTTTGGTCAAGGCAGCATTGGCCTTAGCGACGTTTGCAGCGTCGTCTGTGCGTCTGCGACGTTGCACTTCTTCTGTGTGGAAGGCAGCCACAAGATCGGCTTTCTTGAGCTTGTCTGTGAGCATCAAGGTTGAAGCGAATGTTGCGAACTCGTCAGGGAGAGCGCAAATGAGCGCCATGCACTGCAGCTCAGCATCGAGATCTTCAAGAGTAAAGGTGCCAGGACAAAGATTTTTAATCAAAAGGACAGCCTGCTCTGTGCGCATGATAAGAGCGGTCAGAGTTTCATCAGGCTGTTTCCTGATGGAGAACAAGTCGTCATAAGCGTTGTAGCGATTGCCAGGGTGGTGGGCCTCATGTACGCCTTTAAGCGTCGTCCAGATGGCTGCTGGGTCCTCTGAAGCGGCGCTGATATGGGTCTTTTGTCCTGGGCTAAGGGACATCATAAGAATCCCACAGGCACGCTCAGAGCGATCTTCCCAATCATCCAGTGCCTTTTGCTCTGCCTCCTTGGTGCTGGAGGACGATGAGACAGACAGTTTGGTCTGTGTGGCATTGACAAGGCTCCAGAGCTTCTGTGATTGCAAGAGAGCTTTGGTGTTGACAGACCAATTGGCATAGTTGGTTTCTGTGAGCTGGGCATAGTGTGGAAGGCCAGCAAATGTTGACATGGTGGTTTTACTGTGGTATGCACCCTGTGTGGGGGTCTGGGCGAGGATGGTAGACAGACGAAGCAATTTGGATCGGCCTGGAACATGTGGGAGGTGTGGGTGGAAAGGTGATGATGGTTGGTGTGATGTTTTATAGCAAAGCTTCTGCAGCATAAAGAGCCATCTCAGAGTGTAGGAGTATTGATGGCTATAGGACTAGATGCGACGTTGTAGTGACTAGTACTTGTTGATACAATGTTGCAAGGACGAAGGGACAATTGATGTGCAAGAGTTGTTGGAGATCAGTGACCCAGCGCTTTTACTAGTCATTGATTGACAGTTATTATAGAGTTTGACAGTTATTATAGAGTTTGACAGATACCTGATTGACAGTTACATCTTATTGTTCTGACATCTTATTGTTCTTACGTCTTATTGTTCCTTTTGTTCTTTACGTCTTATTGTCTCGTTATCTTTGTTCCTATTGTTCCTATTGTCTCGGACCTTCGCTATACTCCGGTTAGATAGATAACGATTAGTATATAGTCCTAGGAGCAACAGGAAGTTCACCAGCTTCCTGATTTCGCTTCTAGGTATGTTTGTTCATTTACTCTCAATTGATTAGCTTCCTGATTTCGCTTCTAGTTGTGTCTAACTGCCTCTGCCTATACGTCACGTCACTGCAACGTCGTCGTTCTGTTCCTATAGCCTTTTAACAAGAGTTAGACACACTTGAAGCGAAATCAGGAAGCTAGAGAACTTCCTGTCGCTTCAAGGACTATATACTAGAATATGTCCTATCTAACCGGAACATATGTAGGGTCCGAAACAATAGGACAATAGGTAACAGGTGACACGTGTGCAGGCAATAAGTGACATGTATACAAACAATGAGATAGATAAACAATAGTCTGAGACATGTGCTGATGGCAACTGTCTAATACGTAAAAGTATCAAACTCTATAATAACTGTCAAAAGCCCGGAGTAACTCTATAATAGCTCTCAGAGCGAAGTAACTCCCATTGATCCCAGCATTCCCCTTGACAAAGACATGGGTCCAGCAACACTTGAAGAGGTCCAATACATGCAGAACATACCCTATCGCTCTGCAGTTGGTTCTTTGCAATACCTGGCTCAGTGCACTCGTCCTGATATCTCTTATGCTGTTGGCATCCTTGGAGTGGAGACAGGGTTGCAATCAGACATGTTGTAGCGCTTTAGGGTGTCCTCAATGTAGTGACGCTGGGAGAGCGAGATGGAGCGATTGGGACGATCCCTGAGGATCTCAATACCCAGGAGCAGAGTTGTCTCTCCCAGGTCACGGATTTCGAAGTGTTTCGCAAATTCAACCACAAAGTCGTCAAGGGCTTGCTTGTCTGATGAGGCAAGTGTCAAATCGTCGATGTACACAGGTATGATGATCCTGACAGCACCCCTACGATAAATGTAGATGGAGTGCTCTGATTCCAAGCGAGTAAAGCCCATTTCGACGAGTACAGCATGCAGCTTCTTGTTCCACTGACGTGAAGCTTGCTTAAGTCCATAAAGCGATTTGAGCAGACGCAGAACCCATTCTGGTCCACCCTCCTCAAAGCCTTCAGGTTGCTTCATGTAGATCTCCTCGTCTAAATCGCCATTCAGGAATGCGGTGGAAACATCGATAGAGCGCAGGTGCAAGTCCTCAAATGCTGCAAGGGCAAGAATAACTCGAATGGTGGCCATGCGACAAGTGGGAGCAAAGACATCGCCATAGTCAAAGCCAGGACGCTGTGAGAAGCCCTGTGCGACGACTCTGCCCTTGTAGCGATCAATCAAACCATTGGGAAGGCATTTGGTTTTGAGTACCCATTTGCTCCCAATAGCTTTCTTGCCAGGAGGTAGCTTGACGCGTTCAAAGACTTCTTTGCCTAGCAGTGAGGCGTACTCGGAGCGCATGGCTTCAGCCCACTGTTCAGCAAAAGGCGATGCCATGGCCTCTGCAAAGGATAGAGGGTCTGGTTCGGTTTTGGATGCTGCTGCAAAGGCTTGGCCTGGTCCATTGTTCATTTCGTCTGCACTGCTGGTGTCTTCATCGTCTTCTTCATCATCATCCTCTTCATCTTCATCCTCAACATCTTCTTCCTCTTCAACTTTCTCCTCCTCTTGCTCCTGTTCCTCTTCGCTTTTGACATCTTCCTGTGTAGGAGCTGATGCGGCTGGTGCGCCTCCCAGATCGAGTCCAAAATCGAAATCATTT
>KV417555.1:0-17770 GCA_001630335.1 Athelia psychrophila | reverse complement strand
TCTAGCTTCCTGATTTCGCTTCAAGTGTGTCTAACCCTTGCGCATCAATTGTCCCTTCGTCCTTGCAACGTCGTATCAACAAGTACTAGTCACTACAACGTCGCATCTAGTCCTATAGCCTTCAATAAAAACATCGTCCAATCCATCTGTTACTTGCATTCCTACGTCCTGAGACGTCTGTCCTCGCTACAGAAGCTTTACAACAACCTACGCACTCGCCTACACCACATTTGCACTACCAAACACCCAACAAATTGCCAGCTTAGTCTGCGCATTTTCGCATCTCTTGTCTGAGTCTCGTCAACTCGCTTTCAGTGATGTCTTGCATGTCCCAGATCTTGGCAACAATTTATTCTCCATCCTGACGCTTACAGAGCGCAAGGGATTTGTTGCACACATTGAGAAAGGCTCTATTGCATTTTCTAGAGATGGGCAGACACACATGACCGCATTCATCACTTCCAACAAGGTCGCACATCTGTCTGGCTCGGTTGAGCCTGTTCCTGAGTACGCTCACATCGCCTCTACTCTCCCTATGGACTACAATCTATGGCACAGACGACTTGAGCATCTAAATCTCTCGCTTCGCTTAAGCAGATGAACAAGAACCAGGTCCCTTATCTTTTGCACAGGCCATGGCATCGCCTTTTGCTGAACAGTGGGCTGAAGCTATGCGCTCTGAGTACGTGCAGCTCCTGAAGTCATGCAGGGACCATATTACCTGACAGTACTTGCCCTCCCTTCCCTTTTTAATCACCACACTTACTGACCGGAACCCGCCATGAGCTCCTGGACATTTGCGTGATTGACATTGGGACCCGGCGCTCCCAGAACGTCTGGCACGCAAACACGACGGGCGACTACGCCGGCCACCTGTGGCCGCGGCCCGACCTCGTTGATAAACTACCTGTGCACGCTGCTGCACTAGACTTGGATGTGTCAGTGCGTGGCCGACGAACGCTAACAGTGTCCCGCAGTTCTCCTGTACGTCAAATGCTTCACTGACCCACACGGCAATACTCCCAGGGCATACACCCGCTATACATCTACTGGAAGCTCTTCACCAACCCGGCGCCACTGTAAAACAGCATGTACAAGGTGGTGCAAACTCGCGCACATGGGGCATTTCTGCTCTGTCAAAGACATCACCGAGACGATCAACAAGGTGTGCCAGACACCCCTTCCCCTGAGACGTGCTTGCTGACCATGGTGCACGGCAGATGTGGCCGTAGGGTGCGTCCACAACATGTAATGTGCATGTGTACAGCTGGGACGATGGGCTAAACATCTTCACCGCACCAGGAAGGGGATGTACGACCCCGTGTTCCGGCTCGAGAAGCTGGACTCAATTATAGACCACTGGGTGTTGGAAATCAGTGACCCAGTGCTTTCACTAGTCATTGATTAACAGTTATTATAGAGTTTGACAGATACATGATTGACAGTTACATCTTATTGTTCTATTTGTTCTGCCTTTGTTATCTTTGTTACCTATTGTTCTTATTGTCCTTATTGTCTCGGACCTTCCCTATCGTCTACAATTAGTATTTAGTCCTAGGAGCAACAAGAAGTTCATCAGCTTCCTGATTTCACTTCTAGTTGTGTCTAAACTGCCTCTGCCTATATGTCATGTCACTGCAACATCGTTGTTCTGTTCCTATAGCCTTTAACATGTTGCAGCCTGTGTGGTAAGTAATAGGTACTTTTGAGTGGGATATAGGAGCTATGCCAATGAGGAAGGATAAGCCCATGGGATATCATTGCAATAGCCAGCACAATACCATCATAATAGTTTGGCAAGTGTGATACCATCACAATAGCTCCCTGCTCGGATTGCGGCCATCCATGTCCCCGAAAGATGCAGCTCCCCCATGACAATGGTGCATCTTAGGGTAATGAACCCAAGCACCCTGCACCCTGGCCGTGCTTGCACCCTCCTTCCTCCTGTTTACCTCTTCCCATCACTTTCATCATGCCCAAGCACAACCTCAAGGTAATCAATGCAATCATTGGCATTCCTGACCCCGAGGCAATCCCCGGTATTCCTGCTGGATGGCACAGACCTTTACCAAATTCCTCGAGCCTCTGCAGTTGGAGTGGAATAGATTAGAACCAGACCATTCTAAGGTTTTCTCCAGGCCAAGAGGGACAAACTTAAAGCCTGCCTCACAAAACCAGGTAGCTTCTGGCCCCCTGATGACAAGGTGTTTAAAAAAGTACGTGATTGGATCTTGTTTTATATTTTGTCATTTGCTGACCATGATACCTCCGCAGGCTCTCGGGAGCTACTTGACCCAGAGGCAGCCTCTGGATAGGCCGAAGAAAAAGGGTGTGGTCCCCAAAAAGGTCAAGAGCAAGTACAATATAATGGACATTATCAAGATTTTTTTCAAGGAGTGTATTGCCGCCAGAACACAAGAGATATTCCTCCGGGACAAGCTTCCCTTTCCTATGAATGCATTGAAGGAGATAGAGCGGGACTTGACAGATGCGGAGGCGGGGAAAGTGGGTTTAATATTGGAGGATTAGAATAGTGGATGCATTCATAGTGTATCAGCAAGACTCCTGTGAGTCATAACATTCTACTGAGTCTTGATGTGCCATTAACATCTGTACAGACATACAGAGACAAGCTAGGACACTTGGCCGATGGATTCCTAGGCCATTATAATGGTGGGGTTCCCTAATGCTACAGGACATCCCCGGCTGACAAGGTAACCTTTGCATTCTTTACATTTGGGATTGTTCTTGATAAATTAATAGCTTTGAATTGGACCCACCAAAAGGCTTCGCAAAGTTCTTAAGCACTGCTGAATGGAGAGAGTGCGGGTACGGAGGTACTGGGTTCTCGAGTTACATCTCAAAACAGTGGCATAAGTATACCAGCAGCCTCCCTCACTCTTATCCGATTTATGTGATAGCCCCGCCATCTGCCATTCCCGAGGTGGAAGATGATGACCACAAGAATCTCGTGTGGATGGCCGAGGCTGAGGAAACTGAAACAGGCTGTTCTGTGCGCCCAATCCCCATGCTGAACGGGTTCAGCTCTACTTGGCTGACACCTGGAGGTATTGGAAGAAAATGTCCCGCTGCACTGCGGCACAGTCAAACCATTAGCAAATCTTTATGTTGGAAGTCACAATTTAGAAGGAGCTGCAAGTATAAAAGCTCAGGTAGAAAATGAATTAGATTTGCCACCACCTCATCCTTCGCTCAGCCAGAGCATGAACACACCCTCTACTCTCTATCCTGGTACAGAAAACTCTACTCTACCCCTTAGACCCACAGGCCTTCAGCCTGTGCTGCTATTGCATTCCGAGCTCATCGAAGCAGCACTTGGAGATGCCAGCTTCCTAGGCCGATCAAACAACCTACATACACTCACCTTATCGTCCGCGTCAGGCTTTCAGTTTGGCCCAGGGCGCGATCTTGCCCAGCACACATATATTGATTACAATTTCCTGCATTCGGGGCTTATCGATTCCACCAGCGATACACCAACAGTTGCACCCGCCAACACCTTTGTTTGAATTTTCCCTGACCTTGGAAACAAAGTCCCACAACCGTGGCTTGTACCATTCCCCACGCCGCCAGACGCTGCCGCCATCATAAGTCGGGGTAATTTAATTAACCCGCTGAGTAGCCAGAAATTAACATGAGTTGAGCAGCTGCGAGCGGAAGCGCAAGAACCTCTAGAAGACGAGAATATGGAACCCAGAAGACTCCTTTCACACACCGCTGCAAATGGAAGGCCTGCAGTCGCCTCACACTGCTCCCCATCAATATTCTCCTCGACGGAGCCTGCACCAACAGACTCAGATACAGGAATAATCAGAGATGCACCCACTACGACTTCTGTGGCTTCCATTACTTCCTTGTCAACCAGGAACCCAACCATTACCTGGAACATCCACAGAAGCCGTAGGATTGCCGCAGCCGAGCAGAACCGAGCCCAGATAGTCACCCCAGCCCTGAGCAACAGTCCTGAAGCCCGAAGCGAGTACTCAGATGATCCCAACATGCCGCCGCTCAAGGACATAAACAGCGAGGACAAAGACAAATTGATGTCCGAATTAGAGAGGGAGTGGCATGAGATGTGCAGGGAGATCTCCAATGAATTTATGACCAAAGCGAAGGGTGCGTCCGACGAGACCGATCACTTTATCACATCTTTTGCTACTTTACTGGACTGGACCCATCTAACGACCTGCTATCCTTCTTAGTGAGCGACCCAAGCACCACCACATCATCAGTCCCTCCAAACCATCTAACTCCAGATCCCCCGCACGCCAGCCCCAATCAAAGATTCACGATGAGCTCACCAACAGGATCTGCACATCACTTTCGATCACGATCGATCAAGAGTCCAGTGCCGTTGATTACGGTCATAAGTCCAACATCCTCGATCTCAATCAAGAAACCCACTCGACACGACCTTTGCTCCCACTCCGTTGATCAGCCGCATCTCAGACATGTGTCAAGCCATTCCAACACTTCCCCAAATCCCTGTTTTCCTAGTGCGTGCATGATCCACTGAGCCAGATATGATGTGCAGCACCTGACCTCCGACAAGACTGATGAGCAAGCACCCAGAAATGACGCCGATTATGAGTCCCCTGATCCGCTCGATCACATTCTGTGTCCGAGCTCGATCACCTCTTCACAGCGCTCTAACAGACCACCTATGCCTGCCCCTCGCCCAGCAATTCATGTTCCCACCCATCCAAGTTCCCCCACTGCGAACGCTGCGCTACACCGCGACCTATACAAACACAGCTGCCTCATTACTAGAGGCGGCTTAATTCATTGTTTGGAGGCGGAAGCTGATCGGATCCGCCAGATGAGCCCATCAGACCGCATCATGCACGAGGAGCCAGGATATGCGGAGTATGAAGCACGCATGAGACAGACATTGGAAAGGATTGCAGAGATGACCGAAGGGGACATCGGTGGGTTACACCCTTTTCGTTTATTTCTACTGGGACTTATTGCCTTTCTCAATTTCAAAGATCTCAAGCGGGCGCAAGCTGCCTTTGACCGATCTCGGTCTGATGCCATATAGCTCACTTCACCTCCTCCTGACCGCCACCACATGCACATATCTCCACCCACAACAGAACACGCACCTTTCCCGCCAGGATCAGAACATGCACCATCTCCATGTCTTCCCGCACCCGCCGCCAATGATTCAGCTGAACCCGAACAACCTGCGGCGCCGACACCAGCTGCACCTGACCCTCCTGCATATGATGACCTGCAAGGATGCGTCCCGCAGTGTCCAGTGCACCCTCCAAATACCACCGACCCTCGGAACATCAGGATCGAAGACCAATCATATTATCCAGGAGGTGCTAACAACTATGTTCACGACTCCACCATCGTCAAAGGATATGTCTGTGTGCACGTCAAAAAGAGTTACATTATTAAAGACACCTGCAGAATTCACCCTGATGAGATCGAGACATACACCAAGCTGGGTGGCAATCTCGACTCATATTACTGGCCCAGACACATACAGCAGGCCAATGAGTTCTCCCCACCCCTTCCAAAGTCAACTGCCACCAACTATCACATGCGCTTCCAGGAGATGCTCTTCCAACACAAGGAGTATGAGGTCCTTATCCACCAAGTCAACGATCTCCTTTCCTCTCGCCAAAAAGCTGAATGCTGCAGCTCGTTTATCAACCTCTATCAGACCAAGACTGATGTCCAATCCCAGACTCTCATCCCCGTACACCTGGATCGCCCCTATGTGCTCATGCACATTTGCCCTGTTTGGAATCCTTATCTATGCCCTCTGGAAGCCAGTTTCCTATGTTCCACCTATTACTTTCTACTACACGGAGGCCATTGTCTCTACGCCGAACATATTGACCGTGTCCTCCGTACCCCCTCTTACGACGATTGGGAGATCCGCAAACTGCTATGCCTCAGTATGTTCGAAACCGAGGATCGAGAGCCCGACACCATGTAATACTTCGATTTGGTTGATCAAGCACACTGGGCTTTCCACGCCCGAGAAGCCCAACCCCCGTGCACCTGGATCAGTACAGTCATCTACCTGCACCCGGACCACGAGGACATTGACTCGGACACGAGTATGGAAGATGGGTGCCCACCACCAGAAAGGACCAAGTGCAGTACACACGAAGCGGCGGCGCCGAGCAGCCACAGGGAAAGAACATTGCACCCAACCCAAATCCGTGAACGCAGCAGTCCACCAAACAGCCAAACAATCTGGTAAATACTCAGTACGTCCTCCATTGAATTTATGGAGGCGTAATCATCCAGCTCTAACTTCCAAACTCGCAGCATCCCTTTCGGCTATATTCCTCATTGCAACCCTTGCCTCAGTTCCTGGCATTCGGTACACCTCACTCACTTTGTCGACTATATCGGCATTAGATGTCATGCTCGTGCTTGCGGTCCCCGTTACAAACTTGTGTACACTACTGACCTCGATCTCATTTGACCGCATAGTTATTGACGCTATGTGAACCCTTGTACTTCTACTTGTGCTCTTGGTTCTTCGTTTTGTTTCTCTTGTACTTTTACTAGCTAAAAAATACCTACAATTCCCGTTTCCTTTCTTGCTTATCTCGATTGTGTGTTTGATTACTTTGTACTACCAGTCCTTCACGCCTTGGCACTTTCTTGCTTCAGTCTAGACTTTTATCACCTTGTACCTACTATCCCGATGCTTCTGTTACGCTATCCGTGGACCATTCTCTACAGCGCTGAAAGTACAGTCTGATGTACGCGATTATATATCTACTGGTTTAGATATATGTGCTTCAGACAATACACCTGTTACAGCCAACTTTGTGCGAGTCTTGGACGATTTTGATTCACATTTAGACATCTCTACAACTACAGAGTCACTACATAAGACTCCACCTCGAAAATCCGCGAAGTCTAACCCTATTCCATCTCAAAAACATAAACTAGACTTAATACCCGAGGAAATCGAACCACAGCCAACATCTAAGCAAGCACCGGCTGTGAATTCGAACCTCACACATGATCTGGAGCCAATTGGTATTGATTGGACTAACATCGAAGTAATGAACTTCAGCAACTGGATTCCAGAACACAATGACATTATTTTGGTGCCACCACCCGATGATAATGACACTACCGCTGCACAAGTATTTACAGCATACAAAACAGTGGATAGGACAATTAAACCAGTCCTAGCTACATTTCAGAAGCAGCTCAAGTCATTCAAACCATTCCCGCTGATCCATTACTTACACTTCCTGTTCTTTCACCCAACCCCCCCAAATTTCAGCCTGCTCAGAATCTGACTCAGGAACGATTGGACAGTCTGGAAATAAACAAAGACAATTTTCTCTCAGAGGAAGAAGAACAATTATTCGAGCAAGTGATGCAGCTCAATGAAAAATCCCTAGCATTTGAAGAAACTGACAGAGGAACTATGAAGGAGTCATATTTTTCACCCTATATGATGCCAGTAGTCCTGCACACTCCTTGGGAGGATAAAAATATCCTGATACCCCTAGGAATTCGAGACAAAGTCATTACAGTGCTAAAAGAGAAAAATTTAGTAGGAGTTTATGAGCCAAGTCAATCCTCATACTGATCCAAATGGTTCTGTGTTCTCAAGAAAAGTGGAAAACTGTGATTAGTACACGATTTACAACCACTGAATAAAATCAGCATTCGAGATGCTGGACTACCACCCAATCTGGATGACTTTGTGGAACCTTTCGCAGGACAACAGTGTTGCACAGTATTTGATTTATTTTGGGGTTTCAATACCAGAAAGTGGACCCCCAAAGCCGAGACATGACTGCTTTTCTCACGCCTCTTGGATTATTATGTATCACAAGTTTACCCACAGGATACACTAACTCCCCAGCAGAATTCCAAAAGTGCATGCAGTTTATTCTGCAAGATGAAATCCCTGATTTTGCAAATGTGTTTATTGATGACCTCTCTATCAAAGGACCTGAAAGCCAGTACCTGGACGAACAAGGTGTGCCTGAATCCATTCCCTAAAATCCCAAGATTAGAAGATTTATTTGGGAGCATGCTGTCACTGTTCATCAAATTATGTGCAGGATCAAAGAATCTGGTGCTACTTTCTCTGCCAAGAAAACACAGATCTGCCAACCCCAGGTTACCATTATTGGACATAAATGTACCCCAAAAGGTCGATTACCAAATGATGATAGAGTCCAGAAAATTATCAACTAGCCAACATCAACCACTGTCAAAGAAGCACAGGGTTTTCTAGGTCTCTGTGGCACTGTTCAAATTTGTTTAAAAAATTACTCAGCATTGGCACAGCCCATTTCGGAATTATGGAGAAAATCAAATGAATTCATTTGGAACAGCAAACGTCAAGCCTCTTTTGACAAACTTAAACAGCTTGTAGCGTCAGCACCCGCTTTACTTCCCATTGACTACACTAGTGATAACCCAGTTGTCCTATCAGTGTACACCAGTTTTCAAGCAATATGATTCATCCTGTCCCAGTTGAATGAAAAGGGAATAAAAAAGACATGCCCGATATGGATCTATATACCCTTGAATGAAAGAGAATCCCGATACTCACAACTCAAACTTGAACTGTACGGTTTATTCCAGGCCCTCCGTGCTTACTATCTATACTTGATTGGAGTCAAGACACTGCACATGGAAGTTGATGCCAAGTACATAAAAGGAATGCTTAATGAGCCTGACTTGCAACCCAATGCAGCTATTAATAGATGGATTCAAGGTATACTATTGTTCAACTTTATTCTAATCCATTTTCCTGGAACCAAGCACGTGGGACCAGATGCCCTTTCACGAAGAGCCTTAGGACCAGGAGAGACCATTGAGGATGAAGATAATAGCTGGGTAGACAATATTGCCCTATTAGCCACTACCTTATCTCCAACCTTGACAATCATTTCTCCTGCTTTAATACTGGCCACCAAACACTTGTCTCAGTTGGACACAAACCTGCTGGAATTTTTTCAATTCCTGTTTGATACTACACAAGAATTAAGAAGATTTATTAAACAAGCCACCCAATGTTATGTTCAGCATGGAAGAATGTGGAAAAGAAGACAACCTCATCCCTTGAGAGTCATTCTCAACCAGGACCAAAGAGATACTATTTTAACAGGTGCACATGAAGAACTAGGACAACAAGGAGAACAAGCAGTGTTTGAGACACTTCGAGTGCGATATTATTGGCCCCACATGCATAATACCATCAAACACTATGTGGCTTCATGTCATGAGTGTCAGCTCCAGACTACCAAGAAGCTGGCCATACCTATTACAGTTTCCACACCTGCCATCCCATTTTCCACCATTTATCTGGATGTTATGCTAATGCCCAAAGAAAAGCAAGGATTTCGATACATTATTGCCGCCCGAGATGACCTTACTCAATACTCAGAAGGATGAGCCCTCAAAAAGAGTAACACCAAATCCATTGCCCGAGTTTTCTGGGAAGAAATCTACTGTTGACACGGAGCACCTCTGAAGGTGGTGACAGACAATGGACCAGAAGTAAAAGGGGCTTTTGCCATATTAATGTGATGGCTAGGCATCTCACATGTTCAAATTTCAGCATACAACTCTGCAGCAAATGGAGTAGTAGAACGAGGTCATTTCACCATCAGAGAATCCATAGTCAAAGCCTGCCAGCACCACCTGGGATACTGGCATCGCAAGGTCCCATTAGCCTTTTTCGCAGACAGAATCTCAGTCAGCAGAATCACTGGATACTCAGCTTATTATTTGTTGCATGGAGAACACCCAATATTACCCCTGGACTTAGGTGACATGTCTTTTCTTGTTCATGGATTTACTAGTGGAATGTCCTCAGCTGATTTACTAGCCCTTCGAATGTTAGAGCACCATGGTTACGTCACCAATTCTATCAATCCGGGGACTTGGTGATTGTCTGAAATTCCAAGATTGAAAAGTCATTAAACAGGAAGCATAAACCCCACTATATAGGCCAATTTGAAGTTAATCGTCAAACTCAGGGAGGATCTTATGTATTAAAAGAGCTAGACGGAACCTTTATTCACAAAGGTGTTGCAGCATTTCGTCTCTACCCCTATTTAGACCGTGATTCACCTATGCCAGAGAAATTATCACCCAAGGATGAGGTGTTTATTAACAGTGACTCAAAGAAGAAGATTTTTAGCCACACACAGCAGTGTGTGGAATTTGGAACTTGGAGCTCAACTCGCAATTCTCTATAACCAAGCATACAAAAGAATCTAACAGCCACTCGATTTCACCCCTCCTCAAGGCAAACACTTTGCCCATCCCCGCTCTATCCAAAGGACCATAGCTGCCTGAATGTCGGTGTAGGGACGTGGATCAGTCACCACACGCTTCCAGAAGCCGCAAAAGAAAGGGATTGTCGGAAGGTATAGGTCCTCAAGCTTGGCCCGATCCAAATAACTGTAAAGGTCCTGCATAACCGGCGGAAACTAAACCAGGAGACCGAGGCGGTGCAGAATGATGAGAGTTACGAGTCCATAAATTTATTTATGGACTCGTTTCATAGTGTGGGTTTCCGCCAAATGTGCGTGCTCCACAACGCGATGTTGTCGCCCCATGAAAGGAAATTTGCCGAACTCCGATCCGATACCCTGCAAATTCTTTCATTGCCGTTCAACCTCTGCATTTCATGCCACCTAAAGGGGCTGTAAATTTTCTTTGAGATCCTTATATCTCATATCCAACTCCTTGACCACAGCAAACACTAATTGGGTTGGTCCTTCCGTGCACAAGTCATGGCATCGCAGCTCCGGCAGCAATGCGAAGTCCGTTTCCGATCCGGAATTCTGCAAATCCACTGGTTTTGACTAACTCTCTGCATTTAATGTTGAATAGTGGTGCTGTAAATTTTATTTAGGGTCCCACAATTACATCCAGCCCATTGGAATAATTCAATAGCATCATTGGGGCCATGGTATGAACATTACTCAGCGGTCACCCATATTTAATTCTCAGTATGCGGAAAGTGTAAAATGTAGTGTATATATGGTTTATAGGCAACCAAAAGTTCTCACAATTACTGTGAGGAATATGGGGGACTGCACAAAGCTGAGCGGCACTCAGCCACATAATATACTGATGCCTCCCACGCCCTTTCAGCCTTGCACACACAGGATATTTTGAATGACTTGTCAGCATCTAACTCCCGTACCAGCTCCCCAGTCCTGCACCTGTTCCCAGGCCCACACCCTGACCCACCAGAATGCAAACTGCCTCCCAGCCCAGATTGAAGTTTGCATGTTACACAGTCAAGGTGCGCGTCCGTCGCTGACAGTCGGACATGGGAAATGATCGCGTGGTGCTGACGGTCAGACAAGGGCGCTTATTAAAATAAAAGTTTGCATGTTGCACAATAAAGGTGCTCGTCCGTCGCTGACGGTCGAACGTGGGAAAGTCGTTGACGGTCAGACGTGCATTTTTAAAGAATAACAGTCTGACCTCTTGTACCATAATTTTAAAGGTGAGTCGAACGTGGGAAATGATCACATGGTGCTAATAGCCCTCGACCGTCGCCGACGGTCGGACATGCATCTTTTATAATGTCAGCCTGCATCTTGCACCATAATTTTAAAGATGCTTGTCTGTCGCTGACGGTCGGACGTGGGAAATAGTCATGTGTTGCTAACAAGTCGTAACATATCATAATCAGATGCCTAGGTCTCCACCTGACCTTTCCGCTATACCCGTCCAACACTTGCACCAAAGCCATAACAACATAGCCTCGCTTTTATCAACATGAAACCACTTCCAGCAGAAATAACCGATATGATCATCGACTTCGTTGGAGAATCAACCATACCGCTCTTATGGCATAGGTCCGCATCCTTTGCATGAATATCAACAGACTACATAGACTCATATTTCACACCATCCAGGGATCTAGGATCCTGTGCCGCTGTATGCAGGAATTGGATTCCCCGCAGCAGATCCCTTCAGTTCAAAACCCTCGATTTTGCGAGGTACCACTCTCAAGATCATCTTGATCAATTCTTCGATATCATATCATCTGCCCATGCAACGATAACATCACATGTGCTACGGATCGCACTGAACGTATCTGGATCACATTTATCCCGGGATCAACTGGAGCAATTTGTATCTTTACAAGCTTTACACACTGTCATTCTCGTAGGAGAATGCCTAGATGGCGATCCAGTCATGGCAGACGACATTCCAGTGGATACAATTGTGACTGTCCTGGAGTCATTATCCAAAGTGGTGATCTTGGAGCTCCTCCGTATCCCCTTTGATTACTTCGAGCCCCTTCAAGATATAGTGGCCGCCTGTCCTAACCTGGAGAAGCTCTTCATGAAGGGTATAGAAGATCTGTCCTTCTCTGACACGGACTCTGAACCGCATCGGCCAATCAACGCTCCACCAGAACCATTACCCTGTGCACCCGTGCAACTATTGAGCTCTATTGATTGCACTTTCAACACACCATTCTTCACATAGGTGCGGAAATCCTTACTCCAGATGGCAATCAAACCAATTGCAGTCAATTTGCGTTGATTTTGATGCAATCTTTTACAATCACTCAGCATTTTCTCAACTTATCTATCACCTGGGTGGATCGCAAAAAATTTCACCACCTCATCCATGACCTGGGCGCAACCCTGCAAAATATATGCATTGTGAATATGAATAACAACACGACCGACGATAAACGTACGTCATTATTTCTAATCTTATTTTCTACCCCAATTACATAGAGAAAACTGTACAATTACAAATAGGTTTCTCACCACGCCCCAATTTAAAATACTGCACTCATCTTGAAGTGCTATCATTTTCACACTGCGACAAAGAAACTCTTGAATTCACCAATGGTCTTGCTATGATCCATAAAGTCGCCTCTGATCGCTTTCAATTCCTCAACATTTCCTTTGTGGATGAAAAAGGAGACCTTGAAGAAACACTGGCTTCCCATCGTGCACACTTTACCGCCATTGACAATCATTTGCAGGGAACCAACTTCATCAATTTCCAATGTCTGACACTAGGAGTGCCCAATAATTCCATCAATACAATCCAGGATTATTTCCCTACCACCGCAGCAAGAGGCCTGGTACGTGTTATGAGTGTTGAAGAGATGGATCATTTACCCGCTATTTCCAACATGACAAACAGATTGCATTAGGAGCAAATAACTACATTTATCCCATAATCCTTAACACGTGCTATACTTGACATATGGCTTTCTTATTTGAAGCTCTAGTATAACATCTAGCATTTGAAGATGTATGTGTGGAGATGGCTGCATTGGATTGATACTGCGCTTCATGGATTTAAGTTCAGGTGGCAAAACTCTTTCATTGACGCTGCACACATCCCATCTACACGGCACCGTGGTATATACATCTTGCCTTGCTGAGCGATGCTATGAATGCATGCTCATTCTTTTCACCCCACGGCGCAACGAGTCCATATCATCCACCGCATCCGTATAGCCCACTTTGCGCTTCACCGTTGATGGTTTCACGATGGGTATCACCGCATGAGCGGCGCAACGAGTCGCAAATGCCCTCTGAGCAGTGCGTCAGTCACCCGTGTCAGGTTGGTCTACAATCAGTTCTTACCTGTGTATGAGAGCTGTCCATCATAGCAATGGACCGCAGGTGCAAGACCGTCTTGAACTTGTCCTTCTTGATGGGAACACAGGCCAGTGTAATCTGAGCTTCCACTATGTCTCCAACCCTGAAGTGCATAGGGCTGACGTGGGCGAACCTGAGAGGTGGTGGTGTTGGCTACACGTTGGGGAGGCGGTGAAAGTGAAAGTGAAAGCGCTTACTTGTGCTGGCCATCATCTGCAAGCGCTACAAAGTACATGACTTGGTTGTCTTGTCCGTGAAAATACGATGAAGTGCGAATACCCTCCAAAATGCCCTTGGGATCTACCGCTGGATCGAATGGCAGGTCTTTACTATCGGGATCATCTCTCCTGGCCGTAAAGTAACGGTTGCCTGGCTCCAGCGCGGTATCACCAAATGCTGAAGGCAATTGCAGGGGGTCCATTTTGCCATCTGGAACCTGCCGGGACAGGAGATGATCCAACCGCTGTATGGTTTGCACTGTGCGCTTGAATATAGAACATTCCAAACCAGTGAGCTGGATTTGCTGGCGGACAAAGTGGATGCTGCGACTGGAGGGTCTGCGGCATGGTGGTAAGCTCCACGGTGTCTCAGAATCATAACCGTCGTCGCCGTTGCGTACCTTTCCATCAGGGGCGGCAGTTCCTTCTGGCAAATAATTCCTTGGATGGTGATGACCACCTCTTCTTTGTCACCGCTTTCTGGGTCCACCGTGGCAAGCTTCCAGCATTTAGGTTTGTCTGTGTAGTATGCGCTGATGCCGTCCATCTGACGGTTCAGGTCAGATGTGATCGTCCTCGTAGAAAAAAGTGTTTACGAACCTCTACCGTGTCCGCAAGCATCGTCGATGCTTCTTCTCCCCTTACCTTTGCCAATGCCACCAGGCTCTGGTCTGTTGGAGGTCGTGAGTTCGACTTCCTTCCGTAGTCTCATCGGAGGATGCTTACTTGCAGCCTCAAAGTCGTAGCAGTGATCCATCGTGTGGTATATCCGCGGTGAGGTTTGGTCAAGTTAAAATGTGTAGGAGAACGTGAAGGGGGTTGAACGATGTCGGCTTCGCGTCCGGTTATGTCTCCATTTTGGTCTTGAAATTGCCTGTGGGAATCGGTGTTTTTCACGTCTGCTACATGATCCCGCCCTGTGGGTGCTAGAAGCCGTAAGATACCTTGAACACCCTCCCCACCTTAACCTCGAAATCAAACGAAAATTCTCCCAGTCAACCTGCGTGTCGGATGCCGCGCCGTGACTGAAGTGTGGCTAGATCTCTGCCCTCGTTCCTTATCTTACCAGAGCCTCAATGGGCCCGATCATGGCCCCCCCTTATCAAGAATAAGATCTCTTCCAACAGGTGGAGAAATGGCGGGTCTGCAACAGGCTACTCGCTCCGATATTAGCTTCAAATTTCAGCTCTCAGGGACGGGGTGAATAAGCGCCCACATATGACCGTTGGCGACGGCCTAGGACCTTTTAGCATGCAACACGCCATCTCAGCCTCCTGCATCTCGTGCATGACCACGCGGTCAGCGATGACGATCTATCCGGGATGAGAAGATGGAGCTCCAGGAGCATGGGTAGGTCACATTTTGGAAGTCACCTCATAGCCATGCGTAAACAACACACAAACAAACAATATGTTGATTGATGTGATTTCAAAATGTTTCTGGATTACAAAACCATGTAGCAGCATGCCGTTAAACATGTTACCGTTTGACTTCGACGTGATTTCAAAATGCATCACAACTGCAGATATTAACAAACATTTTGTTTGACTTGATTTCAAAATGAGTGTTAGCTAAGAAGCACATTGTGTCCGTGTTTGAGATCACACTTACCTTATTTGGGCTGTACAGGCACCACTGGTGATGTGCTGTGCTTGCATGTTCGCTTTCAAACAATTTCACAAAGTTTTGCGTTCTTTCCATACCTACTGTTTTGGGGCATACTAAACTTTTATGGCAAGCCATGCGGGTCATACCCTGAAACCAAGCTTCACCGCTTCTCAAATGAAAGTTCCATCCACACGGGTATCCCCCAAATTTGGTGTTTATGAGCTCAAGACACGGGGTTTGGATCGTCCGGCTGGCTTCCCCGATCCTGACGTGGGAGGTATAAAGAGGACAGTGGAATTTTCCCTTACCCCAGCACTCGCTGCATCCATTTGCTCCATCTCTCTCTCTCTCTCTCTCTCTCTCTCTCTCTCTCTCTCTCTCTCTTTGTTTCTCTTTGCTTGATCCTAACCGTCCCTTCTTGCCATTATGCCACCCAAAGTCAAACCGTCTCCCCGCAGGGCTGCCCCTAAAGCCACCCCTAAAGCTACGGCTCCGTCAGTCATACCCTCGCATTCTTGTTGTTATCTGTGCTGACCGACATATTATGCAGCAAAAGAGGCCGCGGAAGGCCTTCAAAGGCTGTGGGAAAAAATCCCTTTATTGACGATGCAGCTAGCGATGACGAAGGGTATTCATCTATTTCTTTCATGCTGCACCACTGCTAATGTGTTGTACAGCGATGCGGAGATTTCAGAGGCAGAAACGGTCAGTTCTGCCAGGTATGTATCTGTTTGTTCGCTTTTTTCGTTTTCTCCCGCTGATGATAGATCCCTTTTGCCATTCGTTAGGAACATGTCAGTCGAGATTGATTCCGACGAACCTGATTTCGCTGTGGTCATAACACCGCCTCGCAAAGGGTGGGTTGCTTGAACAACTTGCCGCTTCGTTTATTTACTGACCTTTGATTAGCCGTAATTCCGTGCCCATCACTCCAAAGACCCCTCGGATGTCCTCCAGGTCGGCCTCACGGTGAGTGGGACTCCTTTGCTGTTGCCAGTGTCACCGAGAGGCTTACAAATTATTACAGTTCGCGGAAGAGAGAGCTTTCCGATTCGGAAGAGGAAGTCCTGTAAGTTGATGCCAGTCTGTGTTGCCGCTTGCCTTATTGACCTAATTTTTTAGTATTAACTCGCCTTGCAAGAGAGCCGCCGCCAGATCTCGTTCCAAGTCGGAGGTCCGGTTTGAAGAGTCCCTCAACACCAAGAAGGCGTTGGTTTTCAAGAAACCCACCGATGCTGACTCTGATGAGGAGGATGCGGTGTAAGTGATCTCGCATTGTTCTCCAACATCTTGATCGGCTAAATCTGTCTTTCAGCGAGGTTGTGAAATCCACCCCCAAGCTCAAGGGGGCCCTCAAGGTCAAGGCTTCCGTCATCACTAAAGAGAGTGAAGATGAAGATGTTGTGTAAGCACCGTCCCATTTTCTCTTACACCACCCTGATACTCACCTTTCCTTAGTGAGGTCGCTCGTGCATCGGCCAAATCCAAGGCGGCAGCCAAGGTCAAGGCCGTTGCCACAGGTACTTCGCCTGTTGATACTGTGGATGATGTGTTTAGGTATGTTTTCTCACTTGACCCTTCGCATGTGCTACCGGGGATCTGATAGCGCCCCATTGCAGGGTTCCTGCCCTTAAGAGCAAGGTGGCTAAGATGAAGATCACAGCTCAACCGGAAGTTGAAGAGGAGCCCTACTCCGGCTGGAGTGATGAAGATGATGAGAAGAAGAGCCCATCGCCCAAGAAAGGCAAGGGCATCAGTACGTCCCTCAAGGTTGTCGCTAAGCAGATTAACAAAAAGGAGTGAGTGATCTCTCTTTTTGTGCCCATCTCCGTGCACTCATTGGTTCATTTGCTCATCAGGTCCGAGAGCGAGGAAGAGAAGATGGTCTATCTGGAGGACTCCCATGCCACCAGGTGAGTGATCGCATTGGCTGCCGTGAACTGATTTTGCTGACATTCAGAAAACACAGTGCTTTGAGCCCCGCCATTGATGAGAGTGATGACGGTGATCGCGACGAAAACCTTCCCTATGACAATCTACCCCCTCTGAAGTAAGTCTTTCATACTGTCTGTGGGTGATGGATGCAGCCTGATTGTATATTTTCTAGGGCATGCATGCACAGGCCGTGGGCCGTCCAGACCGTAGGGGAGGATGGTCAGATCAGGGCTGATCACCGTCTTGCCTGTTACAGTGATATTCAATGGGAATGTCCTGATGCCAACATGGAGTAAGTAAATTTCACTTTGACTGCCAAAAATTCCATGTCCTGACGCATATATCTTTTCAGAACCATTTTTGGCGCTGTGACCA